>RJWJ010002928.1:70000-92896 GCA_004363605.1 Indri indri
GAGAGGCGGGAAAGGCCCCGGTTCGCAGCTCCAGGCCGCAGGAGCCCCAGGGCAGAGCCCAGGCCAGCCCGGGCGCGCCCAGGAGTTCGGCCCGCGACCAAGGGGCACCGGGGGCATCCGCGAGGGCCACTACCCCAGGAAAAGGCGCGGTCACCTTCTGGCTCAGTCCCGACAGCCTGGGAGGGGGACGCCGAAGGGGCTGGCCGGGAGAGGACCCAGGAGCGGGCGAGAAGCAACCGCCAACGCCCGGCCAGCAAGCCCGGGAACTCCGGAGGAGGCGCGGTTCTCGCCCCTGGGGACGTTTCATCAGAAATGTCTGGTGAAAGGTGTCTGAGGGAGGGGCCTCTGGTAGCAGAGGAGGCTCCGCGTCTCCTTCCACTAACAGGGTCTCTTGCGCTAGTCAGGCCTCCTCGACCACCACCTCGTCTTCGGCCCGAGACCCAGGGGAGCGAAACCCCGGGCCCTCGGGCCCCGCGTCTGCGCCTCCAGGGCGGAGTCCTGGGACTAAACCAGGGGAAGAGGGCGGGAAGGGCGTAGTCCCTATTCCACCCATTTCCCGGGTATCAACTCCAGGGTTAACTAGCTGCACGCCAGAGCTCTCAGGCCAGCAGCTCCGGAGTAGAAAGGCAACCAGACGCCCGCCAGGCAGGGCGCGTCTTCGGGCCGACGCCATCTTCCCGGGGTCGGCCGGCGCAGAGGAGTCTCGCCTCCCCGCGGCGAAGTCTGGCGTCGCTCCGGGCTCTGGGGCAGTCTGCGGGTCACGTGGCCCGGACCGCGGTCGCAGCCAGCCCCGCGACGTGCCCGACTGCGCCTAGGCCCGCATCCCGAACGCCCGGAGGGCACCGGGTCGCCCTCGGTCTCGGATGACCTAACCGCTTCCCGGAAACGCTGTTGCTTCCCCTTGGTGTCTTTGTTGGGAGTTGGGGGCAGCGGGGGAAAGGGAATCCAGCAAGAAGGTACTTGCAGTCTTTGGGCAAAAGCCGACCGAGTGGGAGAGACCGGGATTTGATGCCGACCACCCGCAGTCCACCTCCCTAGGCCCCAAGGTGGTTATGAAATGGGCTGGCAGCGTGCTGGCTAGAAATCTAAATGCCCCTACCTCTTTGGTGCCTGGAGTAGTCCTTCGGCTGCACAGTAAAACTAATTTTGCTTCCTTTTTCCTTCCTCTTCCCTCGTAAGGAAAACTGTTTTCTCCAGATTTTATGTAATGCCTAACCCCTGCTTAAATTAAAACATCCTTTAACAGTGTTCACAAGGGTGATTCTAGAAATTCTGCCTGGAAATAATGTCCTTTAGACTGAGGCTATGAACTATACGAGTTGCTTTCCTGCTATTTCCTTCTGGAACAAGATGAAAATCCCCAATAAAAGCCTGGAGTGACCAAAACTGACACTACTATGCTGTGTAGAGCGAGGGAGAACAAAAAATTAACTTCAATCCCAAGTTTTTATTTTCTGACAACTTTGAACACCTTGGCATTTTTAAGATCCAGGTGGAATTTTATCAGTAATTTAACTTAAGAGTCGTAATTGATACTAAATTTTACAAGTTCATTTCACCTTAACTATCAATCGAATTTATTTTTGTTAACCAAATGAACCACTTCCTTAAGCTTACTTCAGAAAACTGAATTTCTTTCCAACACACACCATACCATCTCTGTTCATCCCTTGTTAAGGGGCACCTAAAAACTAAATACTATGACATACTTATGCATATGACAATCATGAGGCAGTACTGCAAATTAATACTTTATTTGTTAAACTATGTTTTCAAATATCGGGACTAGAGTTTAGGTTAAATATTTTCTTCTAAGGTGAGAAGGGGTTTTGTTTTCAAAAAAATTGGTTAACAAATTATATTCTTACATACAGATATTTTAGTAGCTTATCTGAGATTAAGCACATTTTCAGTGAAATAAGCACCGACTGACTGAGGTTGTTCGGTGGCAAGGAGACTCTTGGAGGAGAAGAGACAGTATTGACGGCATAGGTAATTTTCACCCTGAATGCGGTGTGTGTGTTTTTCAAATTCTCAATCCTTGTTCTGTAGTTGGCAAGATGTCCATCTCTGTGATGCATAGGCATGCATACACAGTCTGTGGTTTTGAAGCAGCAAGTAACTCTGCACTACAAGTGACTTTGATCTAGGATTTAGGGAAACCTGGGTGCCTGGGACGATCCTTGGATGCCTGCAGTTCTATGGTTCAGATCCTCAGCCAACATGAGCCTCAAAGGCGAGCTTCGAGCTTCGCAGTTGTCTTCCGCTCCAGTGTGGACACCAGTGTTCCTGGAAGAGGCTTGTGGGTTAGACAGGACCCCCAGGCACAGCACGAGAGCACAGAGTGTGAAATGCTCCCAACTGTAGTAGTGACAGCTTCATCCTCCTGGACAAGGGAAGGAGCAAATGTTACAGATTTTACCTCTCCCACACAAAACCAGTCGGTGAGATTTTACTTCCTTTCACTTTATGAAAACAAATGACACAGAAATTCAATACAAAATTGGTATCAAATTTAAAAACATAGAAATCAGGAAACTCAATTTTTAAAAATTGAGTACAAATCATGTTTCATACACAACACATGCCAGAATTTCTTTGCGGCAAGCAAATTCACTGAAGACCTGCAATGCATCACACAAAATGTGGAAACCACAAATGTGACTTCCCTTTTTTTCAGTCTTAATTGCAATACTTCAGTAAATCTGGTTTCAGGTCAAAGTGTGATCTACTTGTAAGTCTATGCCTGCCCATGTGCAACCCAGCCTGTACGATTATGTTTCTAAAATTAAGGCGAAATTTAAAAAGAAAATCTTTCCTTGCTTTCTGACCCATTTTTTTTCTGGCCACGAACTGTTTTCCTACTGTCCAGTCAGTTATTCCCAAGCCTCACTGGGGCCAGGATATTAACACCTATTAGGTCTAAATGCTAATAGAGATTTTCTTCTTGGGACCTGCCTACAGACCACACTTCCCACTTTGAAACTAGCACCCACACACTCCTGCTGCAATGAGAGCATCAGGCATTTGGGTAGAGCAAAGTATTCTGTGGAACATGGGGGGGTGGGGTGGGCAGGATATACAGAAAAGATGTGGCTTTCCTCCCATTATCCCAAGGAAAAAAGAAGTTAGTAACAACACATAACAGGAAAGAATACATAACCTACTAACGGGGTCTGCTCTCAGTGTTTAAAGAGAAACTTCCCCTCTGATTCTCAATTCCTGACTTTTAGGGAATAGGTCCGCATAGCTCACAAGTTATTTTCTGGAGAGTGCAAAAGCCGAGGGCATTATTCAGATTCTGGTGTCCTGCGACAAATGTTGGTCTTTCGTGGAAGAAGAGGTTCTCTTCCTACCCTTGGGAACAAAACAGAATTGGAGTCTCCTAAGCAGGCAGTCGCTGCCTTGAAACATTTGGGGCTGGAATCTTGGAGGAGAAACTTCCAAATTTCACCAGGATGGCTTGGTAGAACTGAAAGTGGTTGCATCTGAGAAAAAGGGCTCTTCGCGCCGAGTGCGCAGAGCACAGTGGGCGCGTGCGTGGGGTGTGTGGGAGGAGGGGGGATGGTGGTCGGGGCCTGATTGTATCTGCTGCTGCGACCTATACAGGTGGGATTAGATGACTAAGAACACTTCCCGGGGGTTCTCTGGTGGGTCCATGGCCATCTGGAGGTCCCTTTCCCTAGGCTTTGGAATTTCAAGTAAAGCTGGGAACTCTGCTCCGCCCTCCCAAAGTCTCCCTTTTCTGTCGGAAGAGAGAAAATCTCTGGCGGGAAGAAGCCAACCTTTATTTTAAACTATGTGAACAACTCCCCTCTCCTTTGAAAGGTCCGAAGAGAAATTCAGCAGGGTGGCATTTTCCCCCACTGGCAATTTACCCAGGGTGCTGCAGTGGAGATGGCGAAATAGTAGGTAAAATAAGAGAAAGGAAATAGGACGACCCTACAATAGAAGTAGAAACAAACAAGTATTATTCCAGCCTTTCCTTCCCTCCCCTTCCCTTCTCCCTCCCCCGGCTGAGAATAAGTCACCAGAGTACCCTAGAAGACTCTAAGCTTCTGCTCTTAAACGGCTCCTTTTTCAAGGAGGAACAAGGTCTGTTTCCTGATGTGGGGGCCTCAGATACTCTGTTATTGCAACTTAATTTTGTCGTTGCTTCTTTTCAAAGATTATTTGGAATGAATTGTTTCTTTTGTTTACTATCCAACAAACAACCTCTCCTAATCTTATATTTTATCTCCCTAACATATGGAAAAGCTATTTATTCTAGCCAATCGCAATAAAGTGAAGAAAACCCCATTTTATGGAAAGGTATATATCACTAGTCTGTTGATCATTAAAGATATGATTACCAGTGAAAACCCTCTGAAGGTGGCACATTTATGCTTCCAGGAACAGATGGGGACACGCATTTTCCTTGCAAATACTTTTGAAATTGCTCTACTGGTAGCAGTATAAAAATGATATACAGATGCCAGGGCCGGCATGGCCAGGATGAGTGCGCCAGATTTACACAGTAAAGCCTTCACACGCAGGCTGTCAGTTTTGATTGATCTCTACTATACCTCAGGAACTTGTTGACTAGGTAGGGAAACAGTGCAAATAATTCACTGCAGCAAGTCAGATAATTCACACAACCAATCGGTCTGCTTCACTTTCTGGCTGTGACATACGAGCCTTTCCTACAAAGATGCATCATTTTCCAGCTTGAGCAATATTCAATGTCAGGGAAGAAAAGGTATTAAAGCCACACAAAAGGAGTTGGACTATCTCATGATGAGAAGTTGTTTTGGTAATGGGGGCCAGATCCTGCTCTACGCTAAGTCCTACCAGAGCGTTCAGGCCCAATTGTCATTATCATATTGATTAAAAAAAAAAGTTCATCATAGTGCAATTTTAGGTTTAACGCCAACAGATCAAGAAAGAGCAAAGAATTATCCCACAAAAGCACAACATTCTTACCACAGGGACGTTTCCCTGTTCCAGTTCATTGATGGAGTTGATTAAGTTTAAATGAAGCAGACACTGGATAAAAGTAAGGGTATTGACCACTGGGCACCGCGATCCGTGCTTGAAAGGACGTGATACATGCAGAAAAGCAAGATTTGCTAAATGCTCTAATCTTCAATCAAATCTTACATCAATACAGACAAAGTTTGGTAATGAGAGATTCAATGAAGCATGCAGGAGAAAGAATTAATCCTCTTGGTCTAAACTGGCTTCAACTTTGAAGCTTGCTCCGAAGGAAAGACAGTTATCTAAATGCTAAATAAGAAACTTATTGTACTTTTCATGGCATGCTAATCTTTTGTCTATTTCATCTCTATTATGTGTATGCTCATAGATTGCAGTTGTCATGGTGATTATATCTAGCCATGCCTGGGGGAATAGTGGTGAGAAGCCAGGCACGGAGGTGGAAAAGACCCCCACGCAATCCACAGTACAAAAAAAAAAAATAGAAGGGGAAAGAGAAGTAGGCGGGCACGGACCCCTCTGGAGTTCTTCCCACCAGGCCAGGGTTCCGCTAGTGTCAGGGCTAAGGAGGCTTGGGCTTCCTGCGCTTGGAACCGCGAGGCGCCCCCAGTGGCGAGCAGCACTTGGTAGAGGTGGTGGGGAGGAGGATCGGGCATCCGTCCTACGGCAAACCCATTGCCCCATAAAGGTTCCCAGCTTTCAGTCTGGAGGCTCCCTCTTCCTGTCCTCTTCCCCCCACGGCGCTGTGGTAGAGGACGGCTGGAGAGGCAACAGACAGGAGCAAAGGCTTGAACACTCGTGGACCCGTCCTGCTTGGCCGTGCCCGGAGCGCGGAAGCTGGGTCTTCTGATCCTGACTGCCAGAGGGGGATGAATACCCAGAAAAGCGACCCACGCAGCCCTGGCGGGAGATGGAAGCTATAGGGTCACCCGGGGCCCTGGGGACCAAAGGTGACCCTGGGCCCTTTATGTGTTTTACAAAAGTTGCCAAATTAAGATGGGATTATAACTGCTCGAGTCCTTGTCAGGGCTGAAAGGTTGGGAGCCTCAAATATGCTCTGGCAGTGTTGATGAAAAGCTTAAAAAGTAATAAAAGAGAGAAAAGAGCGAGGAAAGTAACATGTATAACTCTTATTAAAGAGAAGAGCCACAGAGAGGTTGTGAACTTGAATCACTGTCTGAACTTTAATTTGTTCATTAACAGGATTTGCCCCTCACTGCGAATGTTATTACTTCCCTTTGCCACTCAGCAACAACTCTGGGCATAATGAAAGAGTCTGGCAAAAAGTTAAACGTGTGGTAATTAATTCATTTAATTGAAAAGAGGGAGAAGAGAGAAAGAGAGGTCCCCATGCAAAAGCAGAAGGCAGAGAGGTTGGAGGAGGGAGCAAGGCTGAAATCCGCATGGAGGCCCCCTCCAAGGCCCACCAACCATAGGAGGAGGAGGCTTGGTTGCTGATGAGGTCCCTTCAGCAAAATTAATGCCAGCAGCCCCCTGAATACCCTCTTGCCAATGCCACCTGCCCCTGGTCCAAATGCCCTGGCCAGGATTTCAGCCAGGGGCTAGTTTGGATCATCCGTTAGAGTAGCATGTATACCAGAAATCCAAAACCAATATATATTCATAAAATCTTTCATTTAAAAGTGGAGAGATGATTTGTTTTCTCCCCTCCCTGCCTTTGGATCAGGTTTCTTTTGCAGTCTTCTGTTTCCTGGCTGGAGTGAAGAGGAGTGTCAGGAGCTGGATATAATCTACATGTTTGCATCTTAATCAGCTTCATAACATCATGCTTTCATTCTTCCCCACCCCCGCCCAGCAGATGATTTAAATAAACTCAGGAGACAAGAAATGAAATATACTCCTTGCCCCTGCTCAGAAGCACCAGGACTAGGCCAGCTTGCTCTGCCTCTAACCTCACAGGGCCTACCTTTTCTTTTGTGACTTATCTTCTTTCAGTGTTTATCAACCACTGTGCACAATCCCCTTTCAAATGCATCTTCCTTCCCAGGAAAGCAACGCACTGTTCAGGCACCCCAGAGGTATTAGCACGCTGTTGCCCTTGCAGCCAAAGGAGAGCACAGCAAAGTCCAGGAAATCGGTGGTAGGTCAGTTATCCTTTCCCACTTAATATGTTTAAGGCCTACCACAGTTAGGATTTTCTAACATTTTAAAAACTGGTGCCCATATAATCAGTGTGATTTTCTTCAGAAATATAATTATCTAACATGTATTCTCCCATAACAAAACTACTGGAGATAGAAAAAAGACAGAGGCAGGAGAAGAATGCGAGACATTATAAATGAACTCCTAGTATCCAAAACTATTTCCTAGGTTTGTGTTTTTAATTAAATCACTTCTAAAATCCAAGGAGAGGACAGAATTTTCTCATCCAAATTACACTATCACCAAATAAATAAAGTCATCAAAATTATCATTTTGCTGGCAGCATCCTTCCCATGTACACCAATACCTCTTGGTATTACAATCCTAACCTCAAACTCCCTATAGCTATAAATGATCTATACTTGTGTCTTCCTGACAGCCAGTGGTAGGCACACACTCGATCTGCATTAACAACAGGAAGGGGCTTTTAAAAAGAGATTTTTTTATAAGTTGAAATAAGTTTTAGCACTTACTGAACATCAAAGTTTCTTCCCATCTTTTATTATCCCTGGATACTAACTAAGCTCAATTTCCCAAAGTTGTAAGTCTACCCTAGTTTTATTCTGGACAACTGACATCAAATATTAGGAATCTACAAATGAAATAAAACAAAAAACATTTCCCCCTCACTCCACACTGCTGAGCCCTAAACTATATTTATGAAAGAAACTTTTAAAAGACCACATCAGCCAGGTCTGGTAACACTGCCCCTGTCCTAAGCTAGACCCTGATCACCTTACATATGAATGGGCGGGCCAGTTTCCTCCTTCCTCCAGTGTGGCCTTCAGAGTGCTTTAAGATTAACTGTCTTAACCCCCCACTAAAGCCTTGATAGCTCTGATTGCCTGTAACAGCCCCAACTCTCTAAACTGGCTTTCAAGCCTCCTCTCCACCCTCCCCCATCGGCACTAATTAGCCTTTCCTGGTTGGTTTTCTACTACTCGCTCACACGAGGCAAGGTGGCTCTTCAGGGGGACTGGCTCGCTCTTTGTCCCCATCACATCTTTAACTGAAGGTGCCAGGTACCATGTCAAGCATTACAAACACTATCTTGTTGGATTCTTCAATTTAAGAAACGGGTATCATTATACCCATTTTAAGGCTACAGAAACAGCGGCTAAAGAAGTTAAGGTATTTGTCCAACTAAGATCTCATGGCAGAGCTAGGATTCTGATGCTTACCTGTGTAGCTCAAAAGCTGTTAAACTTTCCACTCTGGGGTACTCCCAGCCCTGCTGTACTGTGTGCTGCGGGTTCTGATCCCTTCTTCCCCTTGCTATCTGGGATGCCTTCTCAATCCCACTCTCCATATCTAAATCCTACCTCACCTGGAAATCCGGAGAGAAATTCTCACTTCTGTCTTGAAACCTTTGACCATCCTCCTAGTCCTTGGCAAGCTCGTGAAATCACTATCTGCAGCACTCACTTGGCACCCCCATTTTCTGCCCTGTATTGCCAGTTTTCCTTTTATTCAGTCTCTTCCAACCAGACTGTAAGCTCCTTGACGATGGGAATTTGCCTTATATTTCTTTATATTCCTCTCTCACTCTCCAGAGCCTAATATTGTAACTCCCATTTGTTAAGCACTCACCTCATGCATAATAACCCTTAGAAGTGGCTCCTGTTGTTGCCATTTTGCAGATAAAGAAGCTGAGACTCAGAGAGATTAAGAAATTTGCCCAAGTCACTCAACTAGTATGTAGCAGGTCTGATACTCAAATACACACTGCTGGAATTGAATGCCTCTTTTCCTCAGCAGCTACATTGTACTGGCTCAAATACATGTGCCTCACACAGTGGGAATTTATGAAGTGTCACTGTATAGAGGATACTCAACAAACCTCCAGGAAACACCCCTTTAACCATGACTTCAGACAAGGGGTGTTGTTTTTACTCTTCATTAGGTTCAATCCTGAAACTCAACAGAAGAAAGGATGAGCATATAACCACCTTAGAACACCCACATTCCACTTCCCCTCCTCTCTAAGAGCCATGCCCCGTGCTGGTGGGGGCCAGTGAAGCTGTCTGCATCTGTACAGGCGTTTCTGCGAGGGAGAGGCAAATTGCCCTTCCTCCTGCATCCTTTTTTTGTACACAGAGGAAAGTAGGAGAAAATAAAAATGTTAATTTTTTTAAATGGCCTGCAGGGCGTGGGGTCCTGAGTGTCTGAAGCAGAAATGAGTTGCTACTGTGGAAAGAATGACAACTGTTAAAAAAAAAAAAATGTTCATAGCTGACCAGTTAAGCCAATATGTGGAACACATGCCAGCTTCTTGTCTTCTCTAAGACGTGAGCATGGCAGTGGGGATTAATGAAATGTCTAAGAAAAGAAGAACATTGAGAGTATAAGAATCAAGGCCTAGAAATCTGGTCAATTTTCTCCACAAGGAGGTGGCCCCTTCAATGCCAATGCTGCAGATTTGGGCTTGGGGAGACACCAGGTTTTTCTACATGCAACAGGTGTTCAGGAAGTGTCAAAAAAAAATTCTTGCAGTGGCAACAGGGTACTTCCTATGAATCTGAGAATGGAGTAATAATGACTATATTATTCATTTGTCTCTAGTATCCATGCTGAAACTAGACTATTCTTCCAAGTTCCCAATGGTGGGTTTTCAACTTCATTTGTATTTTGGTTAAAATATCTGAACAGCTCAAGGGCTACAACCCTTCCCTTCACCTACACGACCAGTGTTGCAGTACACGAAGTCCTGCACGTGCACAGCACTTAATAAACCAAGTCCTTTCATTCACTTCATCTCAGATGAGGCTCAAGCTACCCGGTGAAGTAAACTTAGTGGGTGTTACTATTATATACATTTTGCCTATGAGGAAAACTATTATAAAATTTTCCTCAAGTAAACAGTTGGTACAGGGTAAGCCTAGACCTTGCTCCTGGTCCAGGAGTCTTTCTACCACATGATAGAAACTTTCTACCCCACGATGACACTTCCCAATTCTCAGGGCAATTCCCTACCTTTTTACATTCTGGAGCTACATGTGAATTTTATAAATCTAAAGACAGGAACCTCTCTATCTGAAAGAGATGGGCTTCAAGCTACACCCACCAGACTTCTATTACAACTACCTGGGCCACGCTGAGAACTCCCCCTGCCTCACTCCTGAAGCTATAAACACCATACACAAAATTCAATATTTAAAATGACTCAAACCTATAGAAGATGGGCAATAATGATGGTTAGACTATACATTTCAAAAGAAAGGCTAACATCACTATAACTTGTCTTACTACAATTGTCATTATTTATGGAGGGTCTGCTGGGTACCTGATACTCCCTTGTACTCCTAACAAATTTTAAGAGCTGTTTTGTCTACCTAATGGACAAACAATCCAGGGGGTTTCCTCAGAAAAGATCTAGAATTGGGTCCGTGTACCTTGTTCATTGACCTTTTAGTTAGTTGTGCAACCCTGGTATGCAGGGCCCAGCAGGTTTCCTTCCCCAATTTTGGGCAATAATCAAGCTCATCAAAGCAGACAGGACTCAAAGTTCCAGACCTTATAAGTGGCTGAAATAAAGACATTATTTTTGTCTCAGCTCAAACTTGGTTAATCTCCATATCCAATCTAACTCTGGAGCTAAAGAGGGGAATGTACTTGTTGCTTTGGGACTGCTGCCCTATTTCTTTTTCTGCTGGCTGACCTTCCTTAGGTAAGAGCATCAGCATTTACAACATTCGGTTTAAGCAGGAAAGCTCTTTCATCTTTGTCCATTGGCCTTGATCTTCCCCGATCATTATGGTCTGGATTCCTGCTAATCACTAATGATCCCATGGCCCTCTATATAATACTAAAGGTATTAGACCTGAACTCTTAGAAAAATTCCTACTCAGCTAATTACATTCTTTCTGCTTTTCTTGGTTCTCCATGTAGTCTCAGCTGGAGTTGAATTTGAATTATTCCCTCAAATTTTAAATTGTTTGCTGGTGTGGTTTCTGTAAAGCAATTGTGAATCCTTCCCTCAAATGAATTCAATTAATTGTAATTCAAAAGCCCCAAGATCTACCTCTCTCCCTCCCCTAGTTCTCTTTTTCTTGGATGTCTTGGTACTCTCTCTCCCATATTCTGGTCTTGAATATTGTAAGAGTTTAAGTTCTGGGTTAGGAGTTTCATGATTCTGTATTTTGTATGGTAAGTAGCATGTTATTAACTTACAACAGTACACAGTGGTTCTACTAACTTACAACAGTACACAGTGGTTCTACTATATACATATTTTGGGTCTATATTTATAATCAACTACTAAAAATGACAAGTGTTTTATTTAGTTCACAAGTTAGATTTTACCCATAGGCTAAGGGATGGCTGAGGTTTTTGTAATAGTGAAATCCCATACTCACTGAATAGAATACATGTTAAGTTTGATTTCTTAACTATGATTCTTTCATATTTCAAGGAATGTAGAGCACCAATTCTGTGGAATTATATGGGGCAATCCTAATTTTAACTATGACACCTTGAATTTTCCAATTCAATTCCATATTCTAGAATTTAACAGCTTTTTAAATCATACCAGAATTGTGTACTCTTATAAAAAATCAAGCAACCAAATTCTTGGCAATATAACTTTTTGAAGTAATGTATCTTTATAGTGCATATGAATGTATGATACATGTATATGACAGTTAAATTAGTAATTTTTTGACAATCAAAGAGATTGTGTAATTCCAAATGAGTACTTTCCTTAAAACTGTCCCTTGGTAGCTAGTCTTATTCCAATGGTGTTGCCATTGCTCAAACTATGTTGGTGCAATGACTTTAGAACTAGTTTAAAAGTCACTCAAGAAAGCCATATGCCTTTCAGCTTATTTTGACCCCACATTATGTTACTCTGACTTGATCACCCAACTTATTCTTCAGGGCACTGAAAGACTCTAAAGGAAGATGACTCTCCACCTCCAAGGCTTTTAAACAAGATGTACTGTGAGTTCTGAAAGCATTGCCCAGTGAAGAGCTTCAAAACAGGTTTGAGTAATGGCAGCAATGGAAGAACTAATGCAATAAGGGACAGCCTTCCAAGATGACTAGATAGATGAGGACACACTAAAATGCATGTGTAAGTTCTGGTATAGTTGTTGAAACACAAACATTAGTTTATAGTCATATCTTGGTTATATAGTTTAAGCCCTACAGTGCAATATTAGGGTTAGGGATAAAGTTATTCCTAACATAAAGGCTTCTATTATTCCACTTCACAAAATTTTACATCCTTTGGGTGCATCTTGCAGATTTCACATAAAATGTTTTGGTATTTAAGGATCTAGGTATTGTTCTGAATGATTTTAAGCATTATCTAAGAAAATTAAAACTATAGATAATTGGAACAAATATATCGGGTATGTTTTTCTATTTTTACTAAACCAGTTAATTTCAGCCAGTGTATGCATGACTACTTGGGATGTGTTTTGTTTACTTAATTGTAGGCAATTCTTCAGGTTGGGGGGGAAAAGGTACTGTACGTGGTTTTGATTTTAATTGAAAATACAGTGCTTTCACTTACATGACCAGCCAGTCCAGCATACCATACAAGGAGCGAGACCTTTTTAGGAAAACTTTGCATTCCAAAATAATTCAAAGACTATCATAAGCCCCTTCAATCACGTAAGTCCTTCCAACTCTGTTTAAAGTGTTTTAAGGAAAGAAAAAAAGACAAAAACCCATGTGCTGTGAAAAGGGCACAAGCTGGAGAAAACTTTCAGATTCCTAATTTATTTTCTTCCTTTGACTTACTGCTTGAAGGTAGTCAATACAATTTTCCATTTGTATGAATGAAAGGCCACAGTTGTTAACTTTTATAATAATGTTCCTTGGAGTTAGGAGAAAATATACATATTTTAGTTACATTTCAACAATTATTTATTAAATGCTATAGGGATCATATTCAATGGCAAAGTGAAGTGGGGGACCTATAACAATGACTAAATACTTACTGGATGGATGGAAGAAAAGAAAACTGTACCTTGGGTCATCAACACTGTGGGAGTTTAGCCTTCCAAAGGATTCTGGCCAATGTAAATACAGCTTTTGGCTATCATATAATGTTAAGCCTAAAGCATTTGTTTAGATTTGGATTTGATTTTTCCAATTATTCCAGTTTTAGAAAATGGTCTCATAAATAGAGCTCTCTCACTGACTTATTTGGGCTTTTTGGTAGGTTCCTCAGTTTATGATAGACTAGAATTAAGACAAAACCCTCCTCCTTCCTATGGGGCCTGAGTGCATTGATAGATACTTACAAAATGGTAAATGCTACTACCTCTTTCAGCATTTGAAAAATGTTAACCAAACAAAATATTTTTAGTATGCGAATTAAAATGCCCCTTACTGATGGCCTCAGATGTTTCCCTGTAAGGTACCGTGTCAAGAACTGGTTTATATATTATCCGTCCTTCCAGAATGCACTGACATCACACTTCATAATAGCTTGGTATGATGATTGTTGTCAAAATCGCCTGCATGGAAACATCCCTGCCCTAGATTGACATAATGTATTAGCGTTTCAGAAGACTAAAAAACTAAGAACACCCTGCGAAGGCCGGCTTTGAGCACTAGGGACAGAGCGGTTCGCTATGCGGGAGCTGAAGGGCCTCAATCCTCCTCCTGTTTTAATTTAAGAAGAGAATCAAAGTTGCCTGGAGGTCTCGTGGGCGGGACTGGAGGCGGCCAGACAGGTAAGGACACGCGACTGGAGGAGGAAAATATTTTTTTCAAATTCGAATCCCATCCAGCCATAGGCCTTTGGTTCCCCCTTCTCGGTGACCACCACACAGTGGCACACACATTTCTGCTGGAAGCTGAAATCGAGGCGAGGGGTCGGAAAGACGGGCTGAGGCCCAGACCCGGCTGAGGGGTGGGCCAGGGTCCAGCCACCTCGGCCTGGCCTTGGCGAAGCGCTCCAGGCTCAGGAGCTGTCGCTCTCGCCGCGTTCCACAGCGCGTGACCCAGCGCCCTCGCGATCCCGAGCCGGGCAGCCCCGGCACCGCCTCGTGGCGCCGACCCACGGGGCCGCTCTCTCCTGGGGGCTGCGGTGGGCGCAGCTCCCTCCGAGGCTGGGTCTCTCCACGAACCCCCTCCCCGATCGCAGCGTGAGAAACAGAGATACGAGTCGCGGGCCCCAAGTGCACACAAAGCCCCCAGCGGGGCCACGCCGCCTCCACCCCTCGCTGCCCCCAGCTCCTGGAACGCAGAGATCAGCGCCCGGGGTCACCGCGTCCGCCCCGCGGAGAAGCCCGGCAAGGGGACGCCTGGAGCAGGAGGCGAGACCCCGCGCACGCGAGCACCCCCGCCCCCAACTAGGGCCCTCTGCCCGAGGGAGACCCTCACCTCACATAAACGGGCGATGCCGCCTGCAGGGGGAGGAGAGCGGGTGGAGGATAATCACGCTGGGCCGGGCCGCGCGGAGACTTCGCTGGGGAGGACGCGCGGGCTCGCGCCGGGGAGTGGAGCCCCAGCCCGCAGCGCCCGCGCCTCCCGGGAAGGGAGGCCTCTACCGTCCGGCCGCGGACCTGCAGCCGCGGCGAGCGAGCCGCCCCGCCCCCCGGCCTCCTTTCCCCTGCCCCCTCCGTCCCCTCCCCTCCGCCCGCCGGGTGCGATCCGCTCTCTCCCGGAGATAAACGCGAAGCGACGTGGAAACTCTTCCACCAAAATGAGCTGTGATATCCTTTTGATGGCTATAATTTATTCCAAATCGTCCCTGGACTGAAACGATCAATTAGCAGCCCGAAACGCACTGTGAAGTAAATTGTCACACTCTCTATTACAGGATGGTTATCATATATTTATAAGGTGTGTTTTCTGCAATCAGAACCAACAAGGTGTTGAGCGATCAGTCATAAACGCACTTCTTCAAAAAGAGGGAGAGTAGTTCAGCATTGTGTGGTGGGGAAAGCATCCTCCTGACAGTTGTCCCCCGCCTCCCGCCCTCAGTGATGCTTCGTCTCGCCAACCGGGAAGTGGGCGGTGAAGGCCGGAGCTCTGAGCGGATTCTCTTGGCCACGCGTGACCCTGTGAACAGTGTCCCTGTGAGCCACAGAGACACTCGCAGCCCCAGAGAAGAGGTTTCCTTATTGTGTAAATACAGATCAGGCATCAGGATCACTCAGTGCTTCTATCTTCCTTCCCATCTAGGATAGTATCCTACTTTAAACTTCTAAGCTTCCAACAGAATGTTTGCAATCTACACTTAATCTTGTCTCTTTTTTTCTTCCTCGGGTCTCAAGGTGGTGACCTCCTGTCTCACAATTTAAGTGATAATATTGTGTAGAGATTATGTCAGGGTGACATGAAGTTCACCCACAGGGAGAACTCTGCATTCTGAATTGGAATCTCCACCAGAACTCTTCCATCATTCATAAATGACACAAACTTGTAAGAAAGGCATAAGAAATGCTGATTCAGTCTGGTAGGCTGTCTTGACTGGACCAAGCCATGGAGACATTGTTAGTTTTCTGATAGTCATCCTCTATGGTTAGGAGTGTGCATCTAGAACTCCTGAACTTTTCCTCTAACAAACTTTCATCAGATAGTCATCCACAAACCACCTATCAATCATTTTTTAGAAGAGTTCTGGTTTGCATCCCATTAATATTTCTTTTGCCTCAAAAACGCAGCTCTAAAGCCTCACCTCGCGAATATTGATTGTGAGAAAAATTTAACAGCTAGAAGTATGCTTGTCTGGTAATAAAGTAACACTGGTGCAGAGAGAATCACAAGGTGTGAAGGTAAGATACAGAATTTATACTTCATTCTTCTTGGGTTAACAGTCCCATGACTTATGCATGGCAGGGTTTGTCTGTAATGCCAACTCTTGTAGAATGGGCAGAAAGAAAGTCTGATTGGGCATTTGAGTTGTAGGGGCAGCTGTTGCCATTGGGCTGCCCCCAGCATAAATGGGGTACCACATTCCCCTCTCAGAAAGCAATGGGGCTAGGGACCCTTGCTTCATTTGAGGACTGGCATAGCAAAAAGCCAGGCCTGGCACCTCTACCTTGTACTTTCCAATGTTATTGATTTAATAACCAATATTTATTCAGCACTTACTCCATGTTAGGCATTGTGTTTTAAATTACACATGCACCTTAACTTATGATGGGGTTGTCCTGAGAAATCCATCACAAATTTAAACTATCTTAAGTAGAAATTGAATATTTTCGATTTGTGATGGGCTTGTCTGAACATGGTACCATCACCAGTCAAGGAGATTTGGCACCATCATAGAGTCTAAAAATCATAAGTGAACACATCATAAGTCTGCACTGTCTGTATGTGTATTATTTAATTCTTTCAACATTCTTAATGAGGAAGGTTCTTCATTTTGCTAATGAGAAAATTGAGACTTGGAGAGATTAAGTAATTTATCCAAGGTCACACTCCTAGTAAATGATGACCTCAAATCCAGGTCAGTCTCCAATGCCCACACTCTTCACCCCAATAATATAATACCTCAGAAATTTAAGATTTAGATTTAAGATTTTTTTCCGCCAAAAAAATTTTAGTGCAGCTGATGATACAATGAGAGTGGCGACTTCTGAGAGAAAATGGAAAGAACAGCTATCTGCAAGGAGACCTCACCCAAGGTCAGTGATGGCTGCTAAGCTTGGAGTAGGAGGAGAGGGTGGATGCAGCAGACCCCAGAGAAAGCACAGCACCCTGGGTAGGAGCCTTTGTGGGAGCCAAAGTAGGCCAGAGGCCCTTGTCCCAGACACCCAGCTCTGAGAATGAAATGTTGCTTCCTAATGGACTTTAAATTACCAACATCGCTAAACTCTCCCTTAATAGACTTGTAAAGATTTGCTTGCTACCTTTTTCCCCCTTCATGTAGAATTTGTAATCAAGAGCCCAATTTTGTCATTTGGAAATACTAATTATCTAATCACGGCATGCTGCATAACGTACTTGTATGCCCAATTAGCTAGGACAATTATTAAAATTCAGAGGCCTAATTATGTCTCAATTTAATGCTGGCAAACTTGCATACGGAACAGTAATTAAAATCCTCTCTTTCCCTCTGCCTTTAGGGCAGGGGATGATTAGGCCCTGTCAGGGGGTGTACTGAACCAAACCAGTGAAGCGTATTGTGCAACATGACCCTGCATTGTTAAGTGTGTCAACATATTAACCTGAATTCCCTTCAGCCCCCATATAATCACATTTGGTGGAGGAATAAAGGAGCTAAAACAAGAAGCATTTTATTAAAAAAACATAAATTCTTTTTAATTAATGCTATGAGAGTTCTGATGAATTTCATGCTTCCAAGTGCTGGAAGACACAAGACTGGTTCATCTAATTACTAGCAAATTTGCTCTCGTTAAAACTACTTTTTTTTTTACTCATTTAAAGAAAATGATTTTTTTGGTAGTACTTAAAAGAGCCCTAGCTAGTTGGCTTCCAGTTATACAGTTGATTACCAGCTTTGATGGTGGAACACAAGTGAATGTCGACTTCCAAAAGATTAAAATCTAAGACTGGAGGCACTGGGGGGAAGAAAGACTATAATTTAATACTTGAAAGATGTTAATAAAAGTGGAACATTAAAAATCATAATATTGAAATAAATTCAAAATATTTATCTTTTGAGCTCTTAAGTTTGATGTCTGAAATCAAATCAGTGTGAGACCAGAGCACTGCACAAATTCACAATGGCTCGGAAGCCCCAGACCGTGTGTGTCCACTCTGCTAGCATCCAAATCGTCTTCTCTGTGAATTAAGGAGAGCCATAAAACCCACTAAGACTTCTGAGATATCCTCTAAATTCTGGCTTTCACTCATGATAGTCTTTAGAGATTATTCGTATATTCAACTAGTGAAGAGCAGCATTCAGGTTAGACCAAAAATGAATTATTCTGGAGCAGGACTTCTTTTAGTTGTTTCCAAACTTCCTACTGCATGGATAGCTTCCAGTGAGCAAGAGTCACACAAATACATACACAAACACACAAACACACACAGACACACACACACACACAGAATCCTTCCCTTGGACAGAATTTATTCTCAATTGATCTCATTTCCAATCTCATAATAACCTTGTAATATAGGTAAGGCAAGCATGCTTCCATTTTATTAATGTGGAGAGGTTAAGATACATGTCCACACTCAACACTCTATACTCCCCACTTCCTAATTATGGGCAGGGCAAGGCTAAATCTCAGGTCCCCTTGTTGCTCTCTGCCTCAGACAGAGGGCTGTGGATCAGAGACCAAACAGGGATGCTTACTCTGGTTAAATAGATCACACTGAGATCAAAGTGTAGATAATGTTATATTATAAATAATGAAGCAACAAGGGAACAGCCTACGTACCAACACTGGAGGACCTTCTGTCCTCAGTCAATACTGATTTGCAACATGTTTAGTCATATTTCTTCAGCTTTGGTGCCTTTGGCACATTTTCTTCCTCTTTGAGTTTTTATATTTCCCCAGATATGTAGTTTCATCTGGGTCAGTGGTGGTAAAAGTGGGATTCCTTCCTCCTGATCTTGCTCTGGGTACAATGTGGTGGGTTTAGATGAATTCTGGCTGGTACATGCCCTCTTACTAACAAAGGCAGAGACTACAGACAGTCTCTACGAGAGATTGTTGGCTGGAGCCAGCACAGGCCCTTAGGCACTTAAGCTATAAAGCCCAGGGGGGGAACACCCCTCCCCCTGGCCTCCCAAGGAGTGTGCCCTGTGTCTTGAAAATGGCCTTGCTCTGAGTCTCTTTGGATGGTAAACTGAAGTGCAAATCTGTGTTCTGACTTGTTCCCGTGGCTGTCAGCATGTTTTCCTCTTGTCAGCAGCAATTGACTGGTCAGGCTCACCCCTGTACAGCAATTGTAACAGCTCATTGACAGACTAGTGACCCAGCTGGACCTGATAATGGAAAACTATTGATTTTTGTGGGTTCCACGAATCTAAAATGAACGACCGATGTAATGTCATCAATTGTCTTGGACTCTGATAACCCAGAGGGAAAAAGTTTCAGGGATTGCTTGTATTTCTTGACAATAGTGTTCCAAAATATCACTGGGTATATGTAAGAAGCGGCCCCTTTCTTAGATGGTTTTCTTAAATGACCCCAATTAGTCCATCAGGGCTTCAACACCTAGGCTTGCATGTTAAATAAAGTGGAAGTTGGCTTTATCAATTAGCCAAACTGCTATCTTTCCTAAATATTATATACTATATACTTACACTGTAAGTGTATATTATGTGCTTTACATACTATTTAGGAAAGATACTTGTGGAGAAGCAGTTTGGGAAGAAAATGTTTCAAATGTTTTTTATTTGTTATAAAACAAGTTCACAGGAAAAAAACAAAAACTTGGAAGAAAACCAAAATACATTGGCTCTCCAAAAGTCCTGATACATGAAATTGGGATACACGTATTAGGCTGCTTTTGCTTGCCTGTGTTGATTTGTTTGTAGTAGAAAGAAAGGCTTGAAAATAATGTAGAGGTGCCTTGAATGTGTATTGGGGGAAATCACTATTTAGTTTTGGTTTTTAAACACTATCACGATGTATTAAAAAAAGGAGTTATTTCTTCTTGAGCCAAATTAGCAATGGGTTGCGGCCAATTTTGCCCAGTACACAAGCCCAGAAAACTCTATATGCTGAGTTCTAATGGATAGAATGTCCGTTAATGGCCTCTGCCAAAGGCAACTTTCTTACAGAAAAAAAAGAAAAAGAATGAAGGCTATTGATCTAGGTTGTCAACCTGATACATTTAGTTCACAATCCACTTGTAGTGAGAACATAATCATCTTATGGTCCTGATCAAATTCAGACATTCTTGGAACAGAGTTCTGGGAGCTAGACAAATCGGAAAACACAGAAATAATGGGAGTGTTTCTCCAGCCATTCATTTGCTTGGAGAGGGCTAGAAAAAGAAATCTCAGTAAGGAGCCAGAAAGAACAGACCCCAGAGGAGATAAGTCCACATGTGGCTGGGCTCCTATTCACAGGGAGCAGCAATCTTCACGTTTTCCTATAATGGTCCCTTTATGGCCTTTGATTAGCTTTCCCCCTTATAACACTACGTCTCTGGTTTTCTAGCACTACCCAAATCAACACTGCTAACTGTTTGGCTGCCGATTAGTAAAGACACACAAGGTTGAGAACTGAAAGAAATTAAGCTAGAACTAAAAAAAAATCCACTGGCATTTAATAAATATAAAATACTTGATGCAGAAAACACAAGATTTGCCTGATTCCATAAGATGCCCAGTCAAGGCATCAACAGGTCAAAGGTCAGGGGCTAGGTCTTACATGTTTTGGGGTTCTCCAGAAAAAATAATAAATATAAAGGCACTAATAGATCGACATTAAAAGATAGAAAGAGATATACTCTGCAAACAATAAGCATGTAAAAGCTGGAATTACTATATTAATATCAGACCAAAATAGACTTCAAGACAAGCATTGTTGCCAGAGATAAAAAGTAATATATGATAATAATAAATGGGTTAATTTATCAGAAAGACATTACAATTGTTAGTGTGTATGTATCTAAATCAGAGTTTCAAAATACATTATGCAAGAACTGTCAGAACTAAATAGAAATAGATAGATCATTTGGAATTATAATTTGAGATTTAATGCCTCCTAACAAGTGGACTCCCCAAATTATTAAGAATATAAAAGCTGAACAACACAACCACCTTGACATAATTGACATTTATATAACCCTACACCCAACAATAGAATATACATTTTCAATGGCACATAAATTGTTCACCAAGATAGACCATATGCTAGGCCATAAAATATGCCTCAATATATTTGAATAAACTAAAATCATACAAAGTAAGTTTTGTGAACACAAAAGAATGAAATTAGGAATCAATAACAATATGATATTTTAAAAATCCCCAAATATTTGGAAATTAAATAATGTACTTGTGTTAAAGCATGGGTTAAAGAAGAAATCACAAGGAAAATAAAAATATTTTGAACCAAATAATAATGAAAAAAAGGTCTAAAATCATTTATCCAAGTTTCCACATTAAAAGCTGGGAAAAGATGAACAAATCAAATCTAGAGTAAGTAGTTTAGGAAATAATGAAGAAAACATTAAAGACAAACACAGAAGTCAATAACAGAAAAATAAAACAATAGAGAAAATTAACAAAGACAAAATTTGGCTCTTTGAAAAGATTAATAACATTGACAAACTTCTAGCTAAAATTAATAAAAAAGAGAAAACACAAATTAAAAATATCAGGAATGAAAGAGGGGATATCATCACAGATCCTACAACTATCGAAAGATAATAATGAACTATATGAGCAACCTTTAAGCCTTCATACAATTGACCCTTGAACAACATGGGTTTGAACACATAGGTCCACTTATATGCAGACTTTCTTCTCCCTATGCTACCCCTGAGACAGCAAGACCAATCTCTCCTCTTCCTCCTTCTCCTCCTCTTCCTCAGCCTACTCACCATGAAGATAATGAGGATGGAAACTTATGGTGATCCACCTCCACTTAATGAATAGTAAATATATTTTCTCTTTTGTATGGTTTTCTTAATAACACTTTCTAGCTTACTTTACTGTAAGAATACAGTATGTAATGTATATTACATACAAAATATATGTTAATTGTTTATGTTATTGGTAAGGCTTCCAGTCAACAGTAGGCTATTACTAGTTTTTGAAGAGTCAAAAGTTATATGTGGATTTTCTACTGTTGTAAGGGAGGGGTTGGCACCCCCCACAAAGTTGTTCAAGGGTCAACTGTATTTGACAACATGGATGAAATGAACAAATTTCTTTACAAAACAATGTTTATCACAACTGACATGTAATTAAATTAAAAATTTTTTTAAAAAACAAAACTTATAAAAACTGACATGTAATTAAATGAAGAAATCTAATAGCCCTTTATCTATCCAAGAAGATGAATTCATTTTTAAAACAATAATAAAAACAATAACAAAACTTCAGGCCCAGTTCGCAACACTAGTGGATTCCATCGAATCTTAAGAGTAGTAATGATATCAACTTCAAAATAGGGGAGAAACCATTTCCATACTCCTCTTATGAGATCAACATAACCCTGATACAAAAACCTTAAAAAGACATTAGAAAGAAAGAAAACCATAAACCAGATATCCCCTACAAACATAGATGCAAAACTGATTAACAAAACACTAACAAATTAAATCCAGCAATATATAAAGAAGATGTATATCATAATCAAGCATAGTTTATCCTAGGAATTCAAAGTTAGTCTCCGTCACTTGAAAATCAGTGTAATTCAGCATATTAATAAAGAAGAAAAATCATTTGAATATCTCAATAAATACAGAAAAAACATTTGATAAAATTTAACACCCATTGATAACAAAATTTTCAGCAAACTAGAGTTATGGCCTCCATGAAAAACAAACAGCTAAACATCATGCATAATGGTGATATGCTGAAGCTTTCTTCCTAAGAGTGGGAATAGGCAACAATGTCTGCTTTTCTTTCAACATTGTACTGAGTTCCTAGCCAGGGCAATAAAACAAGAAAAAACGAGGCATAGGCCAGGCACGGTGGCTCACACCTGTAATCCTAGCACTCTGGGAGGCCGAGGCGGGCGGATCGTCCTGAGCTCAGGAGTTCGAGACCAGCCTGAGCAAGAGCGAGACCCCGTCTCTACCCAAAATAGAAAGAAATTAATTGGACAGCTAAAAATATATATAGAAAAAAAATTAGTCAGGCATGGTGGTGCATGCCTGTAGTCCCAGCTACTTGGGAGGCTGAGGCAGTAGGAT
>RJWJ010002929.1:0-14994 GCA_004363605.1 Indri indri
TGATCCCTGAGAGTACAGTCCTAGGAATTAGAAACTCTCTGTCATCCACCGTATTCACCAGACCTTGTGACAACTGACTACAGCTACTTCCAGGCTTTGTACCCCTTCTTGCAAGGGAAAATATTCAATTCTCAACAAGCTGTGGATATGCCTTTCATGATTTCATCGCCACTCACTCTCTAGGCTTCTTTGCTGCTGGCATAAACAAGCTACCCTTAAGATGGCAAAACTGTGTTGATAGTTTAGGAGCATACTTTGATTAATTGTACTGTTTCTTGTTTGAGATATAATAAACTTTACTTTTGATTTGAAATCAGACATTTCATATTTAATGACCTAATAATACCAGAAGCCAAGTTGTGTCAATTCTACTCCATAAACATCACTCAAAACAACACCTTTTTCTGTGAGGTTATTATATGCTACTGTCATCACAGTCAGCCACCATTTCTTGCCTGGAACACACTCCTAAGTAGATATCCCCAAGTCTTGTCTTTCTCAAATCCGTCCTCCAAAAAGCACATCTGATCAGCCATCCCATTGCTAGAAACTTCTTCAATGATATCCCCTTGCCTTTAGAGTCATTTTAAAAAACATAATAATGTTAACATGGTTTACCAAAAACACTTTGATATCTTAATATCACCTGTCTCTTAAGATTCAAGGAAAGATTTTATGCCGGAGTGCAAAGTATACAGCAGAATATTTTGAAAGGGGAGATTAAGGTTAGGTTTCCGCAGAAGCAAGCCATGAGGACCAGGATTTGGGTGAAAGTAGATGACACAAGAGGTGACTACTCAGAAAGGACCAGACACAGAAAGCCCTTAGCTGGCAATTGCAGGTGCTTGCCATAGTACACGTGTTATTATCGGGAACTACAAGTGCCTAAGAGGGATATGGTGAGGCACCAACAGCATCTGCTACAAGGGTTATAAACAAAATGAGTCTTTCTCAGAGAAAAATAATCAGGGCAATGAAGGATCTTGAAACTATATATTGTCTGAATAATGGTTGAAGGAATAAAGAATGTTCCACCTAGAAAAAAAGAAATACGTAATCAGAAATTTCACTCTCCACTTAGAACACAGTTAACATTGTTTGAAGGGAAATTGAAACGCCAATCATTTGAATATAAAAATTCTTTTGTTTAGTCACTTTTTATATTGCAATTATTTTCCCTTCTTCAGATAAAAGGAAATATGAAATCCAGAATATTTATGACCTAGAAAGCTGCACAAAGGACACATTTGCTAACTGATCAGGTTAAACTAAACTCTAAAATGAAATTAAATTTGGATATGATCTCTTCTCTGTAATAAATGACAAATTTCTCGCTGTATCTTTCTTCCATTCAGGGTAAAGATATAAAGACTGCCTTGTGATGAAGATATTTTAATATATCTAAAATCTAAACTTGTATATTTTTCAGAATTGTGGAGCATGTTTTAATTAATTATGAAATATAATAAAGCATGACTAGTTATAAGAGATGAATGATATTTCTCAAATTGTAATTTTTAATCATATCAGATATGTATGAGTTCATAACACATGTTTTGGAAATTTCTGGCCTTAAAGTTCTGCTTTTTCTCCCCCCTCACCCATCTGCCCACAAAAAGGAATTTAAGAATTCAGAACAGCTTTTGTTTCAGAGATGGCTGTCATAATTCACTATCTTCTTTCTGCAGAAGTTGCAACAAGCAAGATTTAAAACAACAGTGCTTCTGACAGTTTCTAAATTCTAACCCAATGGAGAGCTTTTATACTTTGACACAGAATACCTACAAATCTTGAAATCCTGACTTGTGGAAGAGGGATTCGATTTTCTGTATAGCTCCAGGAGACAGATTTAAGAGAAAAGTGGGAGAAGGATTTCAACTTAAGAGAAGGAAGAGGAAGAAGAAGAGGAAAAGAAGGGGGAAGAGAAAAATACTTTAAAATAGCTAGATTAGGCCGGGAGGGGTGGCTCATTCCTCCAATCCTAGCAGTCTGGGAAACCAAGGCAGGAGGATCGTTTGAGCCAAGGAGTTTGAGGCTGCAGTGAGCTATGGTGACACCACCTCACACTAGCCCTAGTGACAGAGTGAGAACCTGTCTCGAAAAATAATAATAAAATAAAATAATAGCTAGGTTATTTTTAAAGACCAAGGCTAGCAATACAATTCTTTAAGTATAGATTTAGCTTGGGATATAGAGAGAATTAAAGAGCATCCAATTGATTGGGTCAGATCACTTTCAGTTCTGTTTCTTATTCTGAGATCTATGATTTTAAGATTCTAGGGTTTATTTGGAAATAGTGTATAATATGAGTTAGAGGAGAGTGTGTAAATGGAGAAATCAGTTAAGAAGTTTTCCCCAAATACAAGAGATGATGACTATCTTCACCTAGAAAAGGAGAAGAGAAAATAAATATTAAAATTTTGAGGAAGTGTTTAGTTGGATGAGGAAAGCAAAATAGGAGAAGGACTGAAAAGATGACACAAATGTTTGGAGCCCATGTGTAGAGAGGTTAGTAACAACTAACAGAAATAAGGACTAGAAAAGGAAGCGCAGGTCTGGGAAGGAGTGCTCCACCCACTTTGAGATTAAGTTAGTACTTAACATGGTTAGTTATAACCAGCAGATAACTGAAAATGTAACATTGGGGGCTTGGAAGAAAGATCAGGATTGGGCATATGGAAGTGGAAATTGTCTGAACATCATAGATTGTCAAAGTCATGACATTAGATAAGACTGCCCAGAGAGTGACTACGGAGAGAAAAGAAAACAGATGAGATAAAAGATCTTTCTATGACATCTATGTTTAAAAAATATGGCAGAGGGGAAGGCATTGGGAGGGAAACAAAAAAAGAGGGAGAAAAAGGAGGAGGAGGAGGGGAGGAAAGGAAAGAAGGAGGGAAAGAGGGAAGGAAAAAAAGAAAGAGGGAGGCAGGGAAGAAGAGAGGGATGAAAGAAGGAAGGAAGGAAGGCAGGCAGGCAGGCAGGCAGGCTACCTCAGCACAACCTTCAGGCAATGAATCGGTAAGTAATGTGTTTTGTATAAAAGTAATATAACACTCCTATGTGTAGCTAATAAATGAATACTTTTGAAAACTTTATTTGTATAATAACTGAATATTCTAACTAAAAAAATTCCGGCAGAATTTTTTCCATCATTCATATTAAATTCTTATAGCAACCTCCTAGTTATATAAGGGAATAATAAGCCTGAAAGTAATGATATACATTTTGTTAATGAAGAAGGATTTATTGTTCATTTCAAGTTAAAATTGGATTACAGAAATACTGTTGTTGCCATCTTTGTTTATTTGATTAATTCTTTGGATTCATAATTATTGCATCACTGTTTCATCTAATGATATCAGATTACAGTGACACAGTTTTATGCTTTGAAAAGCATTTTTACATGCTTCATCTCTTTCAACTTCATGAACACCCTGGGCACTAGACAAGGAAAGGCTAAGAACTGAGCGTTTCAGTGATTCTCCCAGTGAGTAGGCAACAGAGCCAGTTCACTGCTCCTTCACTCTACCACATGGACTCTCTGCCTCTGTAGGAAATTGTGGGCTCTTATTCATAAATGAGATGGTTGTGCAGCTGTAGGACTTCTTTCTGAACATTTATGTTCATAGAAACATGGAATGTTGCAGCAAGCTACCTTATATCAACTGCTTCATCCCTTCAGTTAGCAGATGAGAAAATAAGATAATGAAATACAGGGACGTGTCCTAGGCACAATCTTTGAATTTATTATGACAGCAATAAGTAAGCTATAAGTAAACTGTTATCTATTACCTATCTGTAAGGGATAAAGATGAGACTAATTTGTAATAAAATAACCTTGGTTTTTTGTTTGTTTTATATCTTTTTACACTGATAAAAACAATCTGGTGGTAAAAAGGAATAAAATTATAAAGAAGTTTTCAGAATATCTATTCTTACAGACATCTAAAATAACATTTAACAAGATTCAATCTTCTGCTTCCTCCTTATATCACTCTCCCTCTTTCCCACTCTCCCTTTCCCTATGTTATAAATAACCTTCGGATAGAGAGCTAAAATAATTAGCACCTTAATGTCCTTTCCAATTCTCTAACTTGATTATTCCTGTACCTCCTGTTTTCTTTAAACTATAAAAGCTCACTCCTTGCCTTTAGTTATTCCTCAGGAAACCTACATATCAAAACTTTTGCTGTTCTCCTCTTCAATCAGAGGTAATCAATATAATTTTTTATGGAAAAATGCCGCCAGCAGAGATCTGAAGACATCTTCAAGCCAAGCACTTCTCAACCATTACGTTTCATTTGACACATCAGCCAGTCACCAATGGTCAGTTGTGTGGTGTTTTATAAGTAATTTTAATAACATGTACAAAAATTTACTTACCTTCTCAAATTAAGTTGGATAACATTCATGATTATTTCTAGAACATTGCAACTATAATTTTCTTGCATTCTTATACACTTTCTTAAATGGGAGATAAAAAGATGGTAGACACTTAGATGTAGAAATTGCAGAAATTATTCTGACACCTTTGGGGTGAGTTTCTGTGACTGTTATCTGAGCTATATACCATGGCGACAAGAAAGGTTAATAAGCACTCTTTCACCTATGCATCAAATCTTCTGTCACGAAATCCAACAGGTTCTTTTAATTTGTCAGGGGGGCATAATAATTAGCACCAAATATTAAACATTTGCTATATGTCAAAAGCTTTACCATGGCTTTATAAACTGGGTCTCATGAAACCCAATTTAAAATTAAGACAATGGAGGCCCAGTGAAGTTCAGTGACTTGTACAATGTCACAAAGCTGTAGAACTGGGCATCGACCAGGACTATCTCACTCTGAAGTTCATGCTCACTTCGTAAGAATAATGATGCCATGGCATCAAGATATCTTTCATACATCCATGAGAATGCCCATAACTGTTCTTGGCTCTCAAGTTCTCCCTGTTCAAAGACTAACTCAGAGTCAGGTCAGCTAAGTCAGGAGTCAATGTTGAGATGTTGCAAGAAAGAAAGAAGTAAGGAAAGGAAGCGGGGGGAGGGAGGAAGGAGAAAGGGAGAAAAGGAGGGGGGAAGAGAGAAAGGGAGGGATGGAGGGGACTCAGAAGACCAACAATTTTTCACTCTCTCACTTCCCCTACTCCACCCTCAGTGCATTTGAAGTTCAAAATAACTCCGTGGTGGCAGTGATTAAGTTCTAATAAATAAGGCAGGTGTATTCTTTTCTGGTAAGTGCATAGGTGGGAGCCAATCTAATACTTCAATTTCTCTCTTCCACTTTATTGGATGTAACATGCTGTGCATATCACAGTTCTTTAGGACAAATGCATTTCAAAAGAAAAGTTAGTCTTGAACATTGAAATCTGCAACAGTGTATATTTTACCAAATGTCAATTGCCATTTTCTGGGTAATTTGAGTTAGTCTGATTCATTATGCAATTCTAAGCCTGAGGAAAGCATTTCAAATAGGAAAAATAAAACGACTTGTCCCAAATCTTGGACTATATGCAGTTTTCAAAAGTGCAATTTAAGCCATTATCTATCATTCGGTTATAATTTTGCTTTCTACTCCCCTGCTTCCAGCTAGGTTACAACCTCCTGACCATAAGAAAAATTGCCTCAAGTCTTACCTTAATTCTTCAATTTTAAGATAATTTCAGATAACAGCACATATTTGTTCAAAAGTCTACTGTACCATTCTCCTTTCTCTTGTTAAATACTAGACCGGATTTTTTTTTTTCTATTTCGAGTTTCTCTTCAAACTGTTATCATTCTTCATTAATGAGCAAGCACAATGTTATTTATGATATTATAAAAGGATTCTTCTAGGTACAAAAATGTCACAAGATGTGTATTTTTATGTCATAATTGTCAAATTATTTCCCAAGAGTTGTTTTAAAATACTGTAGTGAATCAAATTAAACTTATTATTCTCTGTAACACAATAATTTAAATGACTACTGCTAGCAGAGACTTTGAACGTCATTATTATGGCCCAGATTTGCACAATAATAATAATAATATTCATTTTGTGCTTATATGTGCCAGGAAATGTACTGTCTTGAATGAATTATCTCACTTAAGCATCAAAATAGCCCAAGGAGAACTATCTTATTCTATACTTCAGATTATTTCCTTAGCTAAAATTCCATGATGAGAAGTTCCTTCCCAGGTCATTGAGTATGGGCAATTTGCAAACTCAATACACAGTTGTGTCCATGAAGACTATATTAATTTATGCTCCATAAGCAATGCATGAAAACTTCTATACTTTTTTCAGCATTGCACAGTCCGGTTGTAATTCTTTTTCTAAAATCTCCTAACCTGGCAAGCAAAAAATGAGAATTCCCCATTGTTTTAATTTGCATACTGTTAAGTTTCTTAGTCTATTTTATTTCCTAATTATCTATTAGTGTCTCACTCTGTTATCTATGAGGATCTTCTTACTGCTCTTGTTCTCAATTTGAATGAACTCTTTAAATACTAAAACGATTAACCTTTGTTACATTTATTATAAATAGTTGTCCCAGTTTAGCTTGCTTCTTAATTTTAGTCTTTTTTTTTCTTATTTTGGACCTGCAGCCTTTTTATGTTCAAATAATTAAATCTCTTGATCTCAGTCTCTATAAATTCTTCCGTTATACATGATCTTAGGAAAACATAAATTGTTCATGTCACTCCTCTATTTCTTTGACCTTAAGTGTCACACTCCTCAGCATAACAAGCAAGACCTTTCATAATTTAGTTCTCATTTTATCTCCTACAGATTACCTTTCCTCACTTTCACCCTCCAAACCTATGATCTAATCTTGCCAAATTCTTTTTGTAAAAGCAATCTGCTTTGATTCCCACCTCTGGTTCTTTGCTCTAGTCCCTTCTTTACCTACCAACATTCACCATCTCATTTACCTGATTAACTCCTCCTTTTATGACAAGATCCAAATCACATGGCCTCTTTCAGAATGCCCTTCCTAAGCCACTCAGGAAACTGGATGATTTTCCCATGTGTTCCCATAGCATGTAAATATGTAAAAAAATTTTTCCTAATATATGATGTGAGGAGAAATAATTTGGGAGAAACTAAATAACTTTCAAAGTCTTTTACTACTTAAAAACATTTCCTTAGAAGTACAAAAGAAAGGGGGAATGCCATGTCAAGAAGTATAAACATGTTTCTAAAACCACAAGCCATCTAATTTATGTTATAGTATCAGGTTGATGTTATCAGTAAAGAATAATTATTATGGCCTTGTGAAATACGTGTATTTTTTCCTGTCTTTTTCATATCATATTTCCCTATTTTACTTAACCTCAAAGAAGTGGGACTCAAATGTTACATCAAGACAGAACCAAAAGGTAACATCATAACAAAGACTTTTAAGGGAAAAAATGGAATGAAAAAGTAACAAGAGAAGTAATAGGATGTTGCAATGAAATGTCAGTTATAAAGTAATTTTAATAGGAATTAGAATAGGTAGAAAACAAAGTTCCATTTCATTAGATATATAAACATTTCGGAGTGAAGACCACAGATGAGAATTATGAACCTTCCCTCTGGCCGCCAAGTAAAGTAGTCACCAGTATTTATTTTTTCTGTCTGCTTCATGAATTCCAGCCTGATAAAAAACTTTAATTGACTCTCTGAGCCCATTCACAAAGCACTAAATCAAAAAATACAGTGGGTGGGTATGGTGTGGGGAGTGGAAACCTGAGTTCTTTATTGTACCAAGTTTCAACTTTCAATAAAGTGCTTTGTCAAAAATGAATATTTTTCCCTAAAGAATAAAAGTGTCTTCAATAAAACAAAATATTGATAACATCTCAGTGGGAAACATTATAAAATCAAATAAGCATTTCATATTGTAACTGTAAAGACAAAATCGAGAAATCCTTTAGTGTTTCCATGAGACACATTTTTGGGAATAATAAAGTAGAGATTAATGCTATTAACCTTTGAAAGTAATACAGTTTAATAGAGCACAATATCCAAAATATTTCACTAAATATCTGTTTATCTCCAATGACTGTGTCCTGGTTTAACCTTAGATCTTCACTTATTTTTTTCACTTAACATAAATGTTAACTTTTTGGGCTGAATAACATACTATTAAGGACTTTAGTAAAGCACTTAATAAAATACATAATCTCTGTAAGGAGCTAATAGTTTAATAAAAGTATGAGAATAAAGCAACAGACAACAACTTTAAAATCACAATGGGGAAGAATAATAAACAAATTAATAATTTTACTTTGTTTAAGCTAATATTATAAAAATGATTATTTGAATCACATATTAAGAATTTAAAATGCCTATAACCATTTCAATAGCCAAAAGGGTATTGAATCTCACTAATCAAATTAATGAAATTTAAGACAAGACAGTATGTATCATCCATCAGATCGGAAAAAAGTGAAAAGGTTTAAAATGCCCATAGTGAGTAAGAATGTGGAGAAACAGACACTCTACTCTTCTGATGAATGAAGAAATTACTATAATTTTTATCAAAGGACATCTGACAGGCCGGGCACGGTGGCTCATGCCTGTAATCCTAGCACTCTGGGAGGCCGAGGCGGGCGGATTGTTTGAGCTCAGGAGTTCGAGACCAGCCTGAGCAAGAGCGAGAACCCGTCTCTACCAAAAACAGAAAGAAATTAATCGGACAGGTAAAACTATATATAGAAAAAATTAGCCGGGCATGGTGGCGCATGCCTGTAGTCCCAGCTACTCGGGAGGCTGAGACAGTAGGATTGCTTGAGCCCAGGAGTTTGAGGTTGCTGTGAGCGAGGCTGACGCCACGGCATTCGCCCCCAGGCGAGAGTGAGACTCTGTCTCAAAAAAAAAAAAAAAAAAAAAAAAGGAAAATCTGACAATATGGATTTTGAACATATATACCCTGTGTCTTCGATCTTTCTCTTAATATTGTTTCAGCTTTTTGGCCTAAAGTAAACCTGCCTATCCCTTAATACAATTTCTTTTTAAGTGCTCTGGAAGTAAAGTAGGCTTTTTCTTCTCATAATTCCACATCCCTCAGGAGCTATAATAGAAGGAGGTTGGACACCATTACATCCTCTGCCGTTTCCAACTATTACTCTAGCCACCTCATTAAAATACACACACACCCCTGTATTCTTTGAAGACCAAATTTTACTACCTACCACCCCATCTTGTTGCTGTCATCTGTTTTTGAAAGTGTCAAGAGCTTATGCGCACTAAATAAATTAAAAACTAAAACAAGGGGAGGAGCCAAGATGGTGGACGAGAAAAGCCACCAGTCAGAGTGTCTCTGCAAAAAAGACAAATTTTAGAAGAAAGAGAAAAAAATAAACTAGCAGAGAAATATAGATCAGGTGAGGGTCAGAAGGAAACTACAGGAGACTCCAAGGGAAGATGTTGCGGAGGAGAACTGGAAGGAGAAAGGTCCCGAGAGGCTTAGAGACCAGCAATAAGGGTAGATGGAGTGGTTAACTTTCCCCTCCCTTGCATCTCGGACTGCTGGTGGGCTCCTGAGCGGTTGGGGAGACCTGCCGACACCAGCCCAGAGACGGCTGCCACCAGTGAGCGGTGGCCTCTTGCGGACACGGCGCCGGGTTCCCAGCCCCCTCCGGGCACCTCCCCGGGTGCAGACCCAAGCCTATCAGCAGACACCATATTGCTCCATTCTCTCCTTCCCCTTCCCTACCCGTGGGTGCCCAGAGAGACAATTTAGCCGTCACATGGAGGCATCTCAAAGGAACGGGACCTTTCCTTTTGGGGCTGTACAGCAGACTAAGGGGTACTCAGACCGTGAGCTCCGTACCGGCCAGCCCTCCCAGGTGCTGCTTGCCTGGGAACTCCAGGAGAGCGGGGCAAATCCCGAGGTGGAGTGAAATTGATCTAGCTTGGGCACCTTGTAGGTGATTCGAGACCAGCACCCCTCCCACCAGCAAGGTCAGGGATTGATCTCCAGGGCCCAGGGGACAGGCCTGCAGACCAGACCCCGTACACCCAGGTCACAATTGCACTGCCCTGGGGCACAAAGGAGAGATCTATAAAAGAGCCTACTGAGGAGTGTGTGCCTTCAGGGGCAGATCAGCATGCCTGAGTGGCAGCCCTCCTACCAAAAGAGGGCTGTGTACCCAGCTCAGGCTATGATCCTGGGTAGGGAACTTCCCAGTCCCCCTCACAGCCAGGGGAGATCCATTGGCCTGAGTTCCCACTTCCTGGCAGAGGCCTGGGAGAGGCCACGGAAAGGGGGAGGGTGGAGGGGAGCGAGACCTGCTCCAGAGTGTGGGTTTCAGACAGCCAGCCCTATCCCGCAAGCCCAGACTTTCAGCTAAGTCAAGCCATTTCAGCCCCTCTTGGCAGCTTTGCACAGAAACAAACAGCAGATCTTTGACCCCTGCTAACAGCAGTTGTGGAGCCTGAGGGCAGGCTTACCCAACCGAGCCCCACCCAGACTCACTCCTGGTCCTGCCCCCACTGAGGTGGAGAACAAGGACACACCTGGAAATCCTAGGGCCCCACACATCACCCGAGGCACAGAGGGCCTCTCTAGAGGAACAAGAGCTAGCTACAGGACCCAAAAACAGCATGCTCCTCCCTGCAAGTGCCACCTACTGATAGGGAGGTCATTCTGAACGCCCTTTTACTGCATCTACTGATTCATCATAAAGAGTGTGGTTGAATCTCACCCACAAACACCACCTACTGGCTCAGAGACTAAACAGGGCGTGTCATTATCCAAACGAAAATCTAAAGGCAAGAAGGAACAACTGATCCAGATGGGAAGGAACCAGCGAAAGAACTCTGGAAGTATGAAGACTCAAATGGAAAGCACACCCCCGAAGAGGAACAACAGCTCCCCAGCAATGGACATTAACCAAACTTACAACACTAAAATGATAGAAGAAGAATTTCAAACATGGATTGTAAGAAAACTGAATGATATGCAAGGAAAAATGGATAACCAACACAAAGAAACCACAAAAAAAAATCCAGGACTTGGAAGAAAAATTCACTAAAGAAATTGAAATATTAAAGAAAAATCAAACTGATCTCCTGGAAAGGAAGGACTTATTCAGGGAACTACAAAACACCGTGGAAAGCCTCAAGAACAGGGTAGACTGAACAGAAGAAAGAATATCAGAGATTGAAGACAACTTCTTCCAATTAAATAAGTCAGTCACAGAGATCGAGCAGAAAATTAACAGAAAAGAAATGAGCCTACAAGAAATGTGGGATTATGTGAAAAAACTGAACCTTAGGGTGATAGGGGTTCCGGAAGGTGAAGAAGAAAATACTCAAGGGCTGGATAAGCTATTTGAAGATTTAATAGAGGAGAATTTCCCAGGACTTGCTAAAAATCTAGATATACAGGTACAAGCTCAATGGACCCCAGGGAGATTCCATGTAAATAGGAAGACACCATGTCATGCAGTCATCAGATTGACCAAAATAGCCACTAAAGAGGCCCTTGTATGAGCTGTAAGGCAAAAGAAACAAGTAACATACAAAGGAAAGCCCATCAGAATAACTCCAGATTTTTCAACTGAACCCTACAAGCAAGAAGAGACTGGGGCCCCAATCTCACTCTTCTGAAACAGTATAATGCCCAGCCTAGAATCTTGTACCCTGCTAAACTAAGTTTCATATGTGAGGGAGAAATAAAGACATTCTCAGATAAGCAAAGACTGAAGGAATTCACCAAGACAAGACCAGCTCTCCAAGAAGTACTCAAAACAGAATTACACAAGGATCAGCACAATAAACACTTGCAAATGTGAAACCACTCCAAAGTTAAAGATCAAAGGCTAGATTGCACAATGGCTCAAGAGAGAACACAAAGCAACAAAATGCAACCCAACAGAATGAAGAGTAATTCACCCCACTTATTGGTTCTCTCAATAAATGTGAATGGTTTGAACTCCCCTCTCAAGAGACACAGATTGGCTGAATGGATAAAAAAAAAAAAAAAAAAAAAGCCAAGCATCTGCTGTCTCCAGGAAACACATCTAACCTGCAAGGATGCATTTAGACTCAAAGTAAAGGGGTGGAAATCAATATTTCAAGCAAATGGAAGCCAAAAGAAGGCTGGTGTGGCAGTTTTGATATCAGATAACTTGGTTTTTAAGTCAACAAAAGTAATGAAAGACAAAGGGGGTCACTATATAATGGTGAATGGTACAGTTCAACAAGAAAACATAACAATTCTAAATATGTATGAACCCAACTTAGGTGCACCCAGATTCATAAAGCAAACTCTACTTGATCTAAACAAATTGATAGACAGCAAGGCCATAATAGTCGGAGATTCAACACCCCACCGACAGCACAGGACAGATCCTCCAAACAGAAAATTAACAAAGAAATAATGGACTTAAACAGAACTCTAGAAAAAATGGGCTTGACTGACATTTACAGGACACTCTACACAAAAACCACTGAAAACACGTTCTTCTCATCAGCTCATGGGACATTTTCTAAGATTCACCATATTCTAGGACACAAAGCATGTCTGAAAAAATTTAAAACAATAGAAATCATACCATGCATCTTCTCAGATCACAGTGGAATAAAAACAGAAATGAACCCCAACAGAAACTCTCATCTCTACACAAAGTCATGGAAATTAAACAACTTTCTGCTGAACGATTCCTTCATAAACAAGGAAGTAAAGATGGAAATCAAAAGATTCTTTGAACTAAATGACAAAGGTGACACAAGTTATCAAAATCTGCGGGACACAGCCAAAGCAGTCCTGAGAGGAAAGTTTATTTCCATAAATGCCTATATCCAAAAGTCAAAAAGATCACAAACAGGCAACCTAATGAATAGCCTCAAAGAACTGGAAAAAGAAGAACAGAAGAACCCCACACCCAGCAGAAGAAGGGAAATTATTAAGATCAAATCAGAGCTTAATGAAATTGGCAACAGGGAAGCCATATGGAAGATTAATAAAACAAAAAGTTGGTTCTTTAAAAAAGTAAACAAAATTGACATGACCCTGGCTAAACTCACGAAAAACAGAAAAGAAAAAACTCTAATAAGCTCCATCAGGAACAAAAAAGGAGAAGTTACACCTGATGCTGAGGTGATTCAAGATATAATTTATGAATATTACAAAAATCTTTATGCACTCAAACTGGAAAACGTGGAGGAAATGGACAAATTTTTAGAAACACACAGCCTCCCTAGGCTCCACCAGGAAGAAATAGAATTCCTGAACAGACCAATATCAAGGACTGAAATTGAAACAGCAATAAAAAAATCCCAAAAAAGAAAAGTCCTGGACCAGATGGTTTCACGCCCGAATTTTACCACACCTACAAAGAAGAACTGGTGCCCATCCTGCAGAAATTATTCCACAACATTGAGAAGGATGGACTCCTCCACAACACGTTTTATGAAGTCAACATAACTCTGATACCAAAACCAGGAAAGGATGCATCAAAAAAAGAAAACTACAGACCAATTTCCCTTATGAATATAGATGCAAAAATTCTCAACAAAATTCTAGCTAACTGAATCCAGGTGCTTATTAAGAAAATAATCCATCATGACCAAGTGGGCTTCATTCCAGAGATGCAAGGATAGTTCAACATATGCAAATCTATAAACGTAATTCACCATATAAACAGAAGAAAAAACAAAAACCATATGATTCTCTCAATAGATACAGAAAAAACATTTGACAAAATTCAACACCCCTTTATGATAAGAACACTTAACAAAATAGGCATAGACGGGGCTTACCTAAAAATAATACAAGCCATTTATGACAAACTCACAGCCAACATCATACTGAATGGGGAAAAATGGAAAGCATTCTCACTTAGAACTGGAACAAGACAAGGTTGTCCACTATCTCCACTTCTATTCAACATAGTGCTGGAAGTCCTGGCCACAGCAATCAGGCAAGAGAGTGGAATTAAAGGTATACAAATGGAAACAGAAGAGATCAAACTCTCACTATTTGCTGATGACATGATATATCTAGAAAACCCCATGGATTCAACCAAGAGGCTCCTGGAACCGATAAATGAATTCAGTAAAGTCTCAGGATACAAAATCAATACACACAAATCAGAGGCTTTCATATACGCCAATAGCAGTCATACTGAGAACCAAATCAAAGACTCAATTCCCTTCACAATAGCAACAAAGAAAATAAAGTATCTAGGAATATATTTAACTAAGGAGGTAAAAGACCTCTACGGGGATAAGTATGAAACATTGAGGAAGGAAATAGCAGAGGATGTAAACAGGTGGAAAACCATACCATGCTCGTGGGTTAGCAGAATCAACATTGTTAAGATGTCTATACTACCCAAAGTGATTTACAGATTCAATGCAATCCCTATTAAAATATCAACATCATTCTTTACAGATGTAGAAAAATTAATTTTACGCTTCGTATGGAACCAGAGAAGACCCCACATAGCAAAAACAATTCTGGGCAATAAAAACAAAATGGGAGGTATCAACTTACCAGACTTCAAACTTTATTATAAGGCTGTAGTAATCAAAACAGCTTGATACTGGCACAAAAATAGAGCCATTGACCAGTGGAACAGAACTGAGAACCCAGGTATAAAACCACCCTCATATAGCCACCTAATCTTTGACAAAGCAGACAAAAACATACACTGGGGAAAAGAATCCTTATTCAATAAATGGTGCTGGGAAAACTGGATAGCCACATGTAGAAGACTGAACCAGGATCCACACCTTTCACCTCTCACAAATATCAACTCATGCTGGGTAACAGATTTAAACCTAAGGAGTGAAACTATTAGAATTCTAGAGGAAGATGTTGGAAATACTCTTCTAGACATTGGCCTAGGCAAAGAATTTATGAAGAAGACTCCAAAGGCAATCACAGCAACAACCAAAATAAATAAATGGGACCTGATCAAATTAAAAAGCTTCTGCACAGCCAAGGAAATTGTCACAAGAGCAAACAGACAACCCACAGAATGGGAGAAAATTTTTGCATGCTACAAATCT
>RJWJ010002929.1:15094-59674 GCA_004363605.1 Indri indri
AATCAACAAGAAAAAATCAAACAACCCTATCAAAAAGTGGGCAAAGGACATGAACAGAAACTTTTCAAAAGAAGACAGAATAATGGCCCAAAAACATATGAAAAAATGCTCAACATCTCTAATCATCAGGGAAATGCAAATCAAAACCACAATGAGATATCACTTATCTCCAGTGAGACTGGCCTTTATCAAAAAGTCCAAAAACAATAAATGTTGGCGTGGATGCAGAGACATAAGAACGCTCATGCACTGCTGGTGGGACTGCAAACTAGCGCACCCTCTGTGGAAAGCAATATGGAGATACCTTAAAGAGATACAAGTAGAATTACCATTTGATCCAGCAATCCCATTACTGGGCATCTACCCAAAAGAACAAATGATACTCTATAAGAAAGACACCTGCACCCGAATGTTTGTAGCAGCACAATTCACAATTGCAAAGATGTGGAAACAACCCAAGTGTCCATCAATACATGAGTGGATTAATAATATGTGGTATATGTATACCATGGAGTACTATTCAGCTTTAAGAAACAATGGTGATATAGCACTTGTTGTATACTGCTTGTTAGAGCTGGAATGCATTCTACTAAGTGAAGTATCCCAAGAATGGAAAAACAAGCACAACATGTACTCACTATCAAATTGGTATTAACTGATCAACACATAATTGTACATATAAGAATAACATCTATCGGATGTCGGGCAGGGGGGAGGGGAAGGAGGGGACTGGTATATGCATACACAGAGTGCAATGCACACCATCCGAGAGATGGACACGCTTGAAACTCAGACTTGGCGGGGAGGGAGGGCAAGGGCAACATATGTAACCTAAACATCTGTACCCCCATAATATGCTGAAAAAAAAAAAAAAAACTAAAACAGCCAAGAAAAGAAAAGGAAAACAAAAGATTTAAACAATAGGATTTCATCACACATTTGCTATTCTAACTACGATTTATTTATGTTGTTTCCATTTCTCCACTGGCTACGCTGTTATCTTAGGCACCCTCTCATCTAATATGGCACTTCTGACTCCTGAGGGTAGGGTTAGTGTTTGCCGCAGGAGGCAGAGTTCACCAAAAGAAGAGATTGTCACTACTGCTGCTACAAGCTCTTTGCTGCTTACAACATCGGTAGACCTACCACACTCCTGACCAGGACAATGATGTCAATGAAATAACATCTAATTTCCCTTCCTATGCCTAATCTAACCTACCCAACCTAACATTTCAAAAACTAATTTATTGCCACTTGTCAAATTTTTTCCTCAAGTCAAACTGTGTGCTTTGAGTAACAGATTTCTAGAGTCAGAGTCTCATTTATTGCAATGATTCAGCCCTTTACGTATCTCATTTATAATACTATTTGTGTCTATTTCATAAAACAGCTGCAACATTTTCTCCATCAATTTCTGCTGCAAATTGCAAATAAGACAAAAGCCTTTCACTTGCATATATATCATCATGTTGCCTATTGATTATACTAATGTTTTTCAAATTTCATAACCACAGTCACTCATTAAAAGATCACTCCTTTTACTAAACTACGAAGCTTAAAATCATTTAAAATTTTGAAAAAGCCATTATTAAAGATATTTAGAAAAAAATTTTTCTTAACAGAAATGTTATGAACCCTAATTTATATTAAATCTTATGCCAGCAAAGGACATAAACTTGCTTCTTGGCTCTATTCTTCCCACTGCCACCCCTTCCCCTTGAAGCACAGAAAGGACCCAGTGACTCACTCTATTGTTTTATTTTCCCCTTTGTTCTAGAAAAGTATCTACTGGTCTCATGAATGAAAAATTCTACTTCATCATTCATAGTGGTTGCTATGTTATGAGTTTTATCCAAAGGAGTCTGTCTTGAGTACTAAGTAAGCTAATATTTGGCTAGAGCACTAAATAAGCTATTATTTGATTCTGTATGGGAATTAATGATCATGTGACAGGAAAACAAACATATCTGCACACATTAGTCATCCTTATATATCATGGTAGTTAAGAACATAAGTTCAAATCCTGACTTTGCTAACAAAGCAATTCCTAAAGTCTCTAAGTCACATTTATCTTCCCTAGACTTAAATTTTCTCATCAATATAATGAGGATAATAACATCCATCTCAAAGGTTTACTGTGATGACAGAAGACAATAATACACAGACTGTGCTTAGTATAATGTCCAGTATATAAAAAGTCCTCAATGTGTGTTATTACCATGGGTATTTTTCCCATCGCCACCCACCTGGCCTTCAATTTCAGTTAGTAAGCTGTTATAGGATTTTATTAGGATGTGTTCATGATGTATATTCTTATAGAAATAAGTACAATGAAATACCATAAAAAAAGAAAATATGTAGAAACTGCATAATCAAATATTTTATCTTTCTACATCACCAAAAAATAAATAAATAGATTAATTCACACGCTTTATGATGGTTTCTAAATGTCCAATTAGTCTACCTGCAAAGGCAAATAGGCATAGGCAAATGCTAATTTAGCAGGCTGATTTTCCATATGTAGGAAAGCTAATTTATTTATTTATCGTTCAGGTTAATAGGAAGCAAAAATTAAAGAAACTTTACATGAACTTTAAACATGCAATATTTTGATAAGTAATATTTATCCATAAAGTCTTAGTACATCTACATTGAATTAGATGTCATGCATAGCAACTTGTTAGTAGAAATGAAAAATAATGTAATTGACTAGTGTTTTACAGAGCACTTTTCTAGTACAGGCATATCTCAGAGATATTGTAGGTTCAGTTCCTAATCACAATAAAGTGAATATCCCAATAAAGAGAATCATACAAATTTTTGGTTTCCCAGTGCATATAAAAGTTATATTTATACTATACTGTAGTCTATTAAGTATATAATAACAGTATATTTAAAAAATATAAGTAACTTAATTTAAAAATACCTTTATTGCTAAAAATGGTAATGAATATCTGAGCCTTCAGCAAGTCCAAATCTTGTTGCTGATGGAGGGTTTTACCTCAATGTTGTTTACTGTTAACTGATCAGGGTGGTGGTTGCTGGAGGGTGGGGTGGCTGTGGAAATTTCTTAAAAGAAGACAATAATGAAATTTGCTGCATTGGTTGACTATTCCTTTCATAAAAGCTTCCTCTGAAGCATGTGATGCTACTTGATAGCATGTTACCCACAGTAGAACTTCTTTCAAAACTGAAGTCAGTCCTCTCAAACCCCGCCTCTGCTTTATCAACTAAGTTTATGGGATATTCTAAATATTTTATTGTCATTTCAACAATGTTCACAGCATACTCAGCAGGAGTAGATTCCATCTCAAGAAATGGAATGAAATCTCAATGAACTCTCCTTGTTCATTCATAAGAAGCAGATTGCAGCAATTCATTCACGTCTTCAGGCTCTACTTCCAACTCTGGTTCTCTTGCTCCACATCTGCAGTTACTTCCTCCACTGAAGTCTGGAATCCCTTAAAGTCATCCAGGAGGGTAGGAATCAACTTCTGTCAAACTCCAGTTAATGTTATTTTGACATCCTCCCAGGAATTGTGAATGTTCTCAATAGTATCTATAATAGAATAGTGAATCATTTCCAAAAGGTTTCCAATTTAATTTGCCCAGATCCATCAGAGGAATCACTGTCTATGGCACTTATAATCTTGTGAAATGAATGTTTAAAAGATTTGAAAGGTGAAATTACTCTTTGATCCATGGGCTACAGAATGGATGTTGTGTTATCAGGCATGAAAATGGTACTCTTCTTGTACACCTCCAGCAGAGTTTTTGGGTAACCAGGTGCATTGTCAATGAGTAGTATTTTGAAAGGAATCTTTTCTTCTGAGCAATAGATCTCAACATGGACTTAAAATATTCAGTTAACCATGCTATAAACAGACGTGCTGTCATTCAGGCTTTCTTGTTCCATTTCTAGAACACAGGTAGAGTCAATTTAGCATAATTCTTAAGGGCCCTGTGATTTTCAGAATGATAAATGAACATTGGCTTCAATATAAAGTCACCAGGTGCATTAGCTCCTAACAGAGAGTAAGCCTGTCCTTTGAAACTTTGAAGCCAGGCATTGACTTCTCTCTAGCTATTACCATCCTATATGGCATCTTTTCCCATAGAAGGCTGTTTCATCTACATTGGAAATCTGTTGTTTAGTGTGGCCACCTTCATCAATTATGTCAGCTAGATCTTCTGGATAACTTGCTACAGCTTTTAGATCAGCACTTGTTACTTTACTTTGCACTTTTATGTTATGGAGACACCTTCATTTCTTAAACCTCATGAACCAAACTTTACTAGCTTCCAACTTTTCTTCTGCAGTTTCCTCACCTCTCTCAGCCTTCATAGAATTGAAGAGCGTTAGAGCCTTGCTCTGGATTAGGCTTTAGCTTAAGGGACTGTTGTGGCTGATTTAATCTTTTATCCATACCATTACGCATTTCTCCACATCAGCAATAAGGCTGTTTTGCTTTCTTATCATCCATGTGTTCACTGGAGTAGAACATTTAATTTCCTTCAAGAACTTTTCCTTTGCATTCACAACTTGGCTAACTATTTAGTGCAAGAGGCCTAGCTTTCACCCTTTCTCAGCTTTCTCGTGCTTTCCTAACTAGGTTTAATCATTTCTAGCTTTTAATTTAAAGGAAGAGATGTGCAACTCTTCCTATCACTTGAACACTTAGAGGCCATTGTAGGGTTATTAATTGGCCTAATTTCCATATTGTTTTTGTCTTAGAGATTGGAAGGCTCAAGGAGAAAGAGAGATGGGGAAATGCCAGTTGGTAGAACAGTCAGAACACATATCACATTTATAGATTAAGTTTGTTTTCTTATATGGGCACAGTTCGTGGTGCCCCAAAACAATTACAATGGTAAAATCAAAGATTATTCATCACAGATCATCATAACAGATGCAATAATAATGAAAAAGTGTAAAATGTGTGAGAATTACCAAAATGTGACAGAAACACAAAGTGAGCACATACTGTTGGAAAAATGGTGCCGACAGGCTTTCTCAAAGCAGGGTTGCCACAAACCTTCAATTTGTTAAAAACGTAGTATCTGTAAAGTGTAATAAAACAATGCACAATAAAATAAGGTATGCTTGTGTATGTTTTCTCATATATTTCTCATAGTTGTCCTCTTAAATAGGATTTCATTCCCATTTCATAGGTTAAGAAACTGAAACCAGTAGTAATTTCATAGGCTAAGAAACTGAAAACCAATACCAATACTAATGTATTCATTCCCTTACTACTGACAAAGACAGTTTTCCAAATATTTCTTCATTCTCCTTCATTTTAATATAACCTCCCAAGGTTTAGCAGGGCACTTGGCACCCAGGCTAGAGATTATATTTCCATTTGAGTAAGTCCTGGCCACTGGTTTGTAAGTGGAACTGAAAGTGCACCTTCTGGGTCATGTCATTAAAGCCCTTTTCCCTGCATTTGCCCCCATGCCCATTATGCAGGCTACAAGTGGATGTGGTGGTGGTGTCAGATTCAGTCTTTGGATGAGGACAGCAACCTACAGGATGATGGAATCACAAGATAGAAAGAAGCTGGACCTCGAGGACCTCCTGGAGCAGAGCTGCCTCCCATCTAGGTTATAACCTTCATCTGGACTGTTATATGAGAGAAACACAAATCTCGATCCTATGTAATCTGAGCCCCTGTACTTTAGGTCTCTTTTTGGCTTTTATTTTTCCTTGCATTATCTTAACATTTTCCTTTACCAGTCCATTACTTAATGAATTAAAGATCACATGGCTAGAGATGGAGCAAGGTCTTGAACCCTGATCCTGACTCCAGAGCTTATACTTTTCCCAAAGACATTAGGTAAATAAAGCTCTTGTCATAATAAGCAAGAATCGTCACAAAAAAAAATATATGTTATAGTGATTTTTCTAGGTCTTAACTTTCTCACACCCTGTGAGACAGAGTACCTTGAAAGTAATAACTTATACTTCCCTTTATTTCCATTTTACCAGGCATAATCTCAAAAAAATAAAAGAAATAGAGTAGACAGAATGGTAACATTCTCCTACTCCCACAGAAACAATCACACGCTCACTGCCAATTCTGTTTAACAGCGGGAGTCGTGGCCATCTCCACAGCAGACCTTGCTTATGCTCTGCACAAGGAGATGAGCTGCGCTGCACTGCAGGACTGGAAGTCTCTCATTGTTGTGGGGCAACCTTCCAGCATGATTTCTGACCTCAGTCATGAGCTACTCCCAAAGGCCATTTCTCATTCCTCATTGTCCCACTACTGCATTCAACCCTGCGCAAATTTTAATTTAGCCACAATAAACTCACCGTGCATTTTTATGCCTCTATTCTCCTTCCCTTATTCTTTCTCTACCCACAATTTTTTTGTCAATCATGTTATTTTGTGTTTTGCTGATTTGTTGGCTTCTGTAAAAGAAATACAATTTACTTTAAAAAATGCATACACACACACGCACATACGAAACAAAAGTTAAGCAAAAGAAAAAATATTTACCCCAAAGAATCCTTTCTTCTTTTCTTAAAAAAAACTTAGCAAGTTTCACAGACTGTGTTCCCAAATGTCTTTTAAATTTTGAAAGTTTTACATTTTTATGTGCGAGAATATAATTACCCATATCACATGGGATTTGTCATTTTCATTGGGTTTTATACTTGACAAAATCGTATTTGAAATAATGTTCATTTTAAAGTCTTGCACTTAACTTTGTCTCTTGCTGATAAAGCTTAAAAGAAATCAAAGTTTACTGATTAGAACTGTGGTGGCTTTGTACTGTATTAATTTTAGAAAAGCTGTTACTACATTTCCTAGAATTTCCTTCTTGCATGGTTCCAGCTGGGGTTGGCCACAATAGAAATCTGCATGATATTTGGAAAACAGAAGTGAGAGACAGACCCCTTTCCTTCCCGTCCTTCCATTTCTCTCCCCCTTTTCTCCCTCCCTCCCTTCCCTCCCTCTTTCCTTCCTTCCTTCCTTTTTTCCACTTTGTAGGCTGGTATAAGAGTACCAGGAGATACAGCAGCTCACACACCTTATTGCTGATCTTCTGCAAGCATACCTCATTGGTAGGGGTTAATGGCCAGGCCTACAGTATCTCCAGATTCCATTGGGTCTTCTCCTTCTGCTTCTCTATAAGCTGGGCCAGGTATGCATGTGGCTCTATGGCAAAGGGTACCATCTTCTCTTACAGGTCACCCATATCATCTGGGATAGAGGTGATGAGAGATCAACTGAGTTTCCAGTTTGTTCTTGCTCTTACCCACTTCATGTCCTACTCTCCTTCCCAACAACCAGCCTGGCTGACCTACAGCAAAGTCAGGACCAATACCAGACCCAAGGGTACTCGCATAGACATCTCCACTAAAGCCAAAGAGTGCTTTTCACATGTCTTAAAGTCACATTACAAATATATTTGACTCCATTGTTGCCAAAAAGAAGAAAGCAAAAAGCAGATATTTTTCCTAAAAAGCACTATGCAAAATCTCTCTTTGTCTCTGACTTAGCCTGAAAATGTTTCAGAGTTAGACTTAACAAGGAAAATTATCTTTCTTCCTTTAAGACTAATATTTTAGAAAACAGACCTTGAGAAATGATTATACATTGAGTTTTTTTGGAAAACAAGTCAAGAAATGAATTAGCTGAATGAAAATTGTTTTTAGAACCATTAACAATCTGCATGACCCTCCAACCCTTCCCCAATGAATCTTCCAATTTGCCACATGCTATTTTATACTTTTGTTAAAATCTATTTATGCATTCACATTACTTATTCACAGCCAAGAGATCAGAGCCCTAAAACAGAAATCACATTAAATGCTGCAGACAGAATGTGGAAAGGCTGTAAAATTACCCATCCATAGTTATGGAGCTGTTATTAACCCTATGGCAACAGGCCAATTTAGAGAAGTTATTTAAAGTTGTCATTTAGGGAGTGTTAGCACTCCATTGTGGTCCCATATTTTTTACATCAATTACATTTGATTTATAAGTTTTCACTTTTGTAATGCCTAACATTTTGCCATTGGTAGTATGGCCTTTTGCGGCTAGTTGTAACTAAATAGAAATTATATTTTATATTTGACAATAAATGCATTGAGCAGTTTTATGGTCTTGTGTTCAATTTTACATTGTTCCTGAATATTCAATTTCCCAAAAAATCAACTTCAATGGCCTCAGCTGCTACCCATGAGCTTGATTAGGTACTAAACTGAGGCACTCTCTGCTTGGGAGTGGGGGAGGAGAACTGAAAAGGAAAAGATGAATAATTTCTAGAGACAAAAAAAGTGAGTCAGGATTTGACCCTTTGGGTTCTTCCTCTTTTTGCTGATTTGCTGATCTTGTGAATGAATTGATTTCAGTAAAAAATCATCTCATTATATTGTGATTATTTTTTTTTATATTGTGATTATTGTTCCTTCCCATATACTTATTAAAAATTTATTCAGTTTTTAATTTTTTTATTTTTTTCATCTCAGCATATTATGAGGGTACAAATGTTTAGGTTACATATGTTGCCTTTGCCCCAACTGAGTCAGAGCTTCAAGCATGTCCATCCCCCAGATGGTGCACTAAGCTGAAGTGAATGGTAGAAGGAAACCAAATGCAAAGATATAGGTAGGCAATAAAAGATGCTCCTTGACTTACAATGGGGTTATATCTCAATAGACTCATCATAAAGTCAAAAAATTTTATAAGTCAAACCATTGTACTACTAATTTATATCATCAACAATAACAGCTCTTTAAAATGCTTTCATAATTTATCATGTTTTCACAGTAACTCTTACAAGAATACAATTTTAGAAAGCTCAAAATCAAGGAAAATTAAACAAAGTATTATCTACCATAAACACATTTGTTATAAAACTATTTTTAAAAAGCAAATGAATGATACACATTTACCTATAACTAAGTAAAAATTATAAATTTACATAGTGATTACCATTGGAGGAAAGGCAGGAATATGAGATCAAGGAAGAACACAAAGAAAGATGAAAACTACTGCTGATATTCTAGGTAAAGTTAAAATCCACAGGACAAATCCAGCTGATATTTCTTCAGTAAATAAAGATTTAATGATACACAACCATGTCTATTTGTCAGTGAATGCTTTTGTGCCACAATAGCAGATGTGAGTAGTTGTTGAAAAGACCATATGATTTATAAATCCTAAAATATTTATTATCTGCCTCTTTAGAGAAAAATTTTGCTGACTCCTGATCTAGTCTATGAAAATAAAAAAGCCCCCTATTAATTGTTATTTTTATGTGGAATGATAGGATATACTAACCTCTTCATTCCCTTCAGCTTTACCAATCTTCGTCCCTAAGGAAAAATTTTCCTTTGGCACAAAATTACACACAAGCAGTGGAAGAAGAGGTGATCAATATTTTTAAAAATCAAGTTGTATTTGTCTTATAGGTCCTCCAATCTGAAGAAAGTAAGAATCCAGTGTATTCCTCTTAGCATGCATCCAGGAAAGGGTTCCCAGCTTTGACTACAACAGAATGATAGAATAATTTTCCAGCCTCCCATTGAGGCTAACCTTGCATGAACTAAAATTTGAGAACTTGATGGGAAAAAAAAGGAATTATTTTATATTATCCTCTAAATTCTAATTAACTTCTTGATAAGTTACTAGTGAAAGTACAGTGGTTCTTTTTTGTGCTTAGCTGGCCTGATAAACTCTTTCTAGAAAGTGCAGATTATAAGAACAATATATATAGACCAGTGGTTCTCAACCAGATACAATTTCGATACCTTTCCATCCCTCAATTGAGACATTTAACGACATCTGGGAACATTTTAGGTTGTCATTGCAAAGGAGGGTTTCTCTTGGCCTCTGGTGGGTATAGATTAGGATGATGTTAAGCATCACATCACACACAGGGTGGCCCAGCACGACAAAGCCCAAAATGTCAATAGTGCTGAGGTTAAGAAACCCTGATATAGACTCTTGTGCTGGGTATGTTGACAATTAGAGTAAAGATTCTGATGGTAAGGCCAAATCCCAAGTACATAACGCCCTTTACAAAATTCCTTCTGGATTTGCTACACGTGCTACATACACAGACACATGGGCAAGCACACCCTACAAACTCTAATACTTACATTCTACATAACAAGAATACTTGAGGCAACTCTCCATAATTTAAACTACTTAGGAATATATATATTACAATTCAAAAATATTGCTTAATCTTAATTACCCATAAAAGTTGCCTCAGGTCTTTAGTTTATTCTGTACACAAAGAGATAGCACATGGATATAATTTTTTTAAAATTATACTTTTGCTTACATTTACCATTTCATCTAGAGAATTGACTATCTTTTAAAAATATGAATTGCAAAAGGACACTTTTATGAGGTTTCTTATTTGCTATGCAGCTTTGAGTAGGGCTTCAGCATCTGCGCATGCCTTGATCTACATCCAAATGATATTACTGAGCATTCTAAAAAGAGTGTCTGGAAAATTATATGTCATAAGCTTAAACAGTCTGGCTGTCACCACCAGGAGAAAAAAAATGGTTTTAGCAAATGTTTCAGACATATTCCAAAAAGACTGTGAACATTTTCATTGAAATCAAAAATTTATTTTATAATTAGTATTCCATATGTAACTATTCTCTTCTTAATTTTATTGAATTAATGGATATTTCTAATTTTCACAAGAAGATATATGACAGATTTGTTGTTCATTAAGTTTCTCATTAGTAGGCTCTGGAAAAGTAGAATTCTAAACATCCAAAACTAGTAAATGTTATTAGACAATTCTGAAACTTTTAAAATGCATGTTCTGATGTTTATAATTACAGCTAGTATGTCCATCATTATTTATTTATAGATGTTATTAAAGATCTAGTAAAAACACTTATTAAGGAAATTGAAATATTGTCTCCTCAAATGAATTAATCAGTGTCTTATTCTATGTGGTCTACTTTAAATTGTAAAATTATTAGGGTTTAAAATGTGCCTTAAATTATAGAGTTCAGAAAGTAAAATATGAGAAATTCCCAGAATTAATCTTAATTATACCTACCATTGCTCTATCCAGAACTAACTGGGACAAAATTATGAAGCAAAGAGCATATATCTCAGCTTGCTTTCTATCCAATATATTTAGCAGTTCGAAGGCCTCTTTTTGTTTTATTGTATTAACTAAATCCATCTTTTTTTAGTCCAAGCTGTTAATGTTTCCAACAGTGCAATTGTCTTAAAGATGCTGTGTAGTTTACTCTATCAGACAAAAACTACATTCACAAATCTGATCAGATTAATCCCTTTTCTACCTTGAGCTGCTGCAGGGCTGCTATAGATCCATGTTCTTAAAAGTTCTATTGTTTAAAAATAAGGATTTACATGGCATGCTGTTAAGATTCTTAAAGGCATGTTTTTCTGTTTGAGGAACCACTTAAATCTTACATTTTATGTAAAGTAGTAAAATATCAATTTTAGGCACAGTGTAAAAAGTTAAGAATATATTATAATTCCTAGAGCAAATGCTTTAAAAGTAATGTAAAAAGATATGGCTAAAATGCCAGTGACTAAATTAAAAATGAAATTTGTAAAAATATTCAGTTAGTCAAAAGATGGCTAAAAACGAGGAACAAAAAACCCAAAAATAGAAGTGGCAAAGAGAAAACAAATAAAAAATTGATAGAGTAAATCCACCAATATTAATAATTAAATTAAATGTTAATAGACTACATATGCCAATTAACAGAATGAAATTGCCCAATTGAATAAATAAAGCAAACCCCAACTACAGTATATATGCTGACTCTTGCAGAGATACACTTTAAAAATAAAAGTCATCATGCTTTAAGAAGAGCTTATTTAAAAAGTAAAAATAAAGGACAGATAGACTAAAAGTAAATAGATGGAAAAACATACTCCCACGCTAACAGTGAACATAAAAAGTCTAGAGTAATGTCATATCAATATTCTAAAATACACTTTAAGACAAAGTATAATCTATTTCCTAAGTGGTGATAAAACTACAATACATAAAATACATGGAATCAACTGAAACAGTACATATAGGTAAATGTATAACTCTAAATACTTTTTTTTTATTGTTTGTTATTATAGGGGTACAGATGTTTAGGTTACGTATGTTGCCCTTGCCCCCCCTTCCCCCCAAGTCCCAGTTTCAAGCGTGTCCATCTCTCGGATGGTGCACATTGCACTCTTTGTGTATGCATATACCCGTCCCCTCCTCCCCTGCCCGACATCCAATAGATGTTATTCTTACATGTACACTTATGTGTTGTTCAGTTAATACCAATGTGATGGTGAGTATCTCAGAGATTGAAGACAGCTGCCTCCAAATGAATAAGTCAGTCACAGAGATTGAGCAGAAAATAAAGAAAAAAGAAGCAAGTTTACAGGAAATGTGGGACCATATAAAAAACCTAACCTGCGATTGATCGGTCTGCTGGAAAACGAAGAAGAAACCACGCAAAGGCTGGATAACCTATTTGAAGATTTAATAGAGGAGAATTTCCCAGGACTTGCTAAAAATCTAGATATACAGATACAAGAAGCGCAGCGGACCCCAGGGAGATTCAATGCAAATAGAAAGACACCATGTCACGCAGTCATCAGATTGACCAAAATAGCCACTAAAGAGGCCCCTCTACGAGTGGTAAGGTGAAAGAAACAAGTAACATACAAAGGAAAGCCTATCAGAATAACTTCAGACTTCTCAACTGAAACTCTACAAGCAAGAAGAGCCTGGGGCCCCATTCTCACTCTTCTGAAGCAGAATAATGCCCAGCCTAGAGTTCTGTACCCTGCAAAACTAAGTTTTATATATGAAGGAGAAATAAAGACATTCTCAGACAAACAAAGTCTGTGGGAATTCACCAAGACAAGACCAGCTCTCCAAGAAGTACTCAAAGCTGAATTACACAAGGACCAGCACAATAAACACTCATGAATGTAAAACCACTCATACACTGCTGCAATCTAAATACTTTTATTAGAAAATTAAAAGGGTTTAATCTAATGACCTAAAATTCCACCTGAAGAAGCTAGAAAAAGAAAAGTAAACCAAGAATAAATAGAAGGAAGGAAATAATAAAAGTAAGAGCAGAAATGGAAGAGAAAATTGGTAAGAAAAGTTAAAAAGCTAAAATTGTTTCTTTAGAAAGATCAACAAAATTGATAAATCTATGGCTATACTTATCCAGAAATAAAATGAAAGAGAAATGTGAATCACCAATATCAACGTTGAAAGAAGAGTTGCCACTACAGATCTTAAAGATATTAAAAGGACAATAGGTCATGGCAGTGGCTCACACCTGTAATCCCAGGACTTTGGAAGGCCAAGGGCAGAAAGATCACTTGAGACAAGGAGTTCAAGATCAACCTGGGCAACATAGTGGAAACTAGTCTCTCTGAAAATACAAAAAAAATTACCCTGCATAGTGGTGCACATGAAGCTTACTTGGGAGGCAGAGTTAGGAAGATCGCTTGAGCCCAGGAGTTCGAGGCTACAGTGAGCTATGATCAGGCCACTTAACACCAACCTGGGTGACAAAGTGAGACCCTATCTCTAAAAAATAAATAAATGAAACCAAAAAGGATAATAAGGGAATATTTTGAATAAATGTATGCTAACAATTTCAGCTACTTGATAATATAATATCTACCATATGGAGCTGTTTAAAAAGATAATAAACATAAAGATAATAATGTGTATAAAATGTTTATGTTATATTGGTGCCACCAATAAGCCAGGCCTTATGCATGTCATGTCTCACACAGTCTTATAATTTCGTATGTAGCAATAATTTCTCTGTTTTATAGGAAAGGAAACTGGAGCTGAGGAACTGTAACTAACTTTTCAAAGTTTGCACAGACAATAAAGAAAAGAGCTGTTATTTGAATGCATTATCTACTTAGCTCCAAAGATTATGCTTTTAAAATCATATAACATGTTGCTATAATCATACATATATATTTTACCTTAGCTGATACTTATAAAATACTATTATCTAAGTACTATCCTCTGTTTTCTCATTATCCCTCACATTCCAAATGCCAAAATTGTATACTTTGAAAAAAAGTAATTGAAATTTTCTTTCAAGTCAAAATATACGCTTCAAAGTAATGGGACAATAATTTGTACTCTAAAAGTTCTTTAAAAATTACAAAGATTAAGGAAGAAAAAGTAGATTTTGAATGGTATGAGCACAATATAAAATCACCATAATCACAATAACCTCTAAGTTCTCTGGGTCAGGGAACAGATTTTACACAGTTTAATATTTGCCTTAGGAAGTAATTCAATGACGTTCACATTATTTTTAACCAAATTATTTTTAAATTTTGTTAAATGCTATATCTATACCCAAAAGTATTGTATAATTTAAATGGACTTGACAGGACAACAATAAAGTAAAATTATTACCAAATGAATCATATTGAAAATGTAATTACTTAGAGTAATTAAAATTTCTAAGCGGGAATGCTTTCAATTTTTACCCATTCAGTATAATGCTGGCTGTGGGTTTATCATATATGGCTTTTATGATTGTTAGGTAAGTCCCATATATGCCTATTTTGTTAAGCCTTCTTATCATAAAAGGGTCCTGAATTTTGTCGAATGCTTTTTCTGTGTCTATTGAGAGGATTATATGGTCTTTGTTTTTACTTCTATTTATTGGTGAATTATATTTATAGATTTACATATGTGGAACCATCCCTGCGTCTCTGGGATGAAGCCCACTTGGTTGTGATGGATTATTTTTTTTTATAAGTGCCTGAATTCAGTTTGCTAGGATTTTGTCGAGAATTTTTGCATCTATATTCATAAGGAATGTTGGTCTGTAGTTTTCTTTTTTTGTCGAGTCCTTTCCTGGTTTTGGTATCAGGGTGAGATTGGCTTTATAAAATGTGATGGGAGGATTCCTTCCTTCTCAATGTTGTGGAATAATTTCTGCAGGATAGGCACCAGTACTTCTTTGTAGGTCTGGTAAAATTCGAGTGTGAAACCATCTGGTGTGGGACTTTTCTTTTTAGGATGGTTTTTTTTATTGCTGCTTCAATTTTGGTACTTGATATTGGTCTGTTCAGGAATTCTATTTCTTCTTGATTGAGCCTAGGAAGGCTGGGTGTTCCCAAGAATTTGTCCATTTCCACCATGTTTTCAAGTTTATGTGCATAGAGTATTTATTTTATAGTATTCATAGATGATATTTTGTATTTTGGTGGTATCAGTTGTAATTTCTCCTTTTTCATTCCTGATTGAGCTTACCAGAATCCTTTGTTTTCTGCTTCTCATTAATCTAGCAAGAGGCATGTCAACTTTGTTTATTTTTTCAAAGAACCAACTTTTTGTTTTATTATTCTTACATATAGTTTTTTGTTATCAATTTCATTTAATTCTGCTCTGATATTTGTTATTTATTTTCTTCTGCTGGGTTTGGGGTTGGTTTCCTCATCCTTTTCCAATTCTCTGAGACAACTCATTAGATTATTGATTCTTGAAAGCATTCCCGCTTAGATCTAGAACCAGACAAGGTTGGCCTCTATCACCACTTCTATTCAACATAGTGCTGGAAGTCCTAGCCAGAGCAGTCAGACAAGAGAAGGAAATTAAAGGCATCTGAATAGGGGCAGAAGAGGTCAAACTATCACTCTTTACAGATGATATGATCTTATATCTAGAAAATCCAAAAGATTCTGCCATTAGACTACCAGCATTGATAAATTCAGCAAAGTCTCAGGTTATAAAATCAAGGTACACAAATCAATAGCATTCCTACATGTCAACTACAGTCAAACTGAGAACCAAATCAAAGACTCAATACCCTTCAAAATAGCAACAAAGAAAATAAAATACCTTAGAACATATTTAACTGAGGAGATGAAAGACTGCTACAGGGAGAACTATGAAATACTGAGGAAGGAAATAGCAGAGGATGTAAAAAGGTGGAAAACCATATTATGCTCATGGATTGGCAGAATCAACATTGTTAAAATGTCTATACTACCCAAAGTGATCTACAGATTCAATGCAATCCCCATTAAAATACAAACGTCATTTTTTGCAGATATAGAAAATATAATTCTATGCTTCATATGGAACCAGAGAAGACCCCATATAGCAAAAGCAGTCTTAAACAAAAAGAACAAATTGGGAGGCATCAATTTACTAAAGCTATACTATAAGGCTATAGTAACAAAAACAGCATGGTACTGGCACAAGAACAGAGACATAGACCAAAGGAACAGAACTGAGAACAAAGATATAAAACCACCCTCATATAGCCATCTAATCTTTGACAAAGCAGACAAAAACATACACTGGGGGAAAGAATCCTTATTCAATAAATGGTGCTGGGAAAATTGGATAGCCACATGGAGAAGACTGAATCAGGATCCGTACCTCTCACCTATCACAAAAATCAACACACAGTGAATAATTGACTTAAATCTAAGGCATGGAACTATAAGAACTCTAGAAGAAAATGTTGGAAAAACTCTTACAGACATTGGCCTAGGGAAAGAATTTATGAAGACCCCAAAGGCAATCACGGGAACAACAAAAATACATAAATGGGACCTGATCAAATTAAAAAGCTTCTGCACAGCCAAGGAAACTATCATGAGAGCAAACACCCTACAGAATGGGAGAAAATATTCACATGCTACACATCCGATAAATGACTGATAACTAGAATCTATATAGAACTCAGGAAAATCAGAAAGAAAAAAATCAAACAACCCCATTAAAAAGTGAGCAAAGCACATGAACAGAAACTTTTCAAAAGAAAATAGACGAATGGCCAAAAAACATGAAAAATGCTCAATATTTCTAATCTTCAGGGAAATGCAAATCAAAACCACAATGAGATATCACTTAACTCCAGTGAGAATGGCCTTTATTAAAAAGTCCAAAAACAATAAATGCTGGCATGGATGTGTAGAGATAGAAACATTCATACACTGCTGGTGGGACTGCAAACTAGTACCACCTCTTTGGAAAGCAATATGGAGATACCTCAAAGAGCTACAAGCAGAACTACCATTTGATCCAGCAATCCCAATACTGGGCTTCTACCCAAAGGAAAAAAAGATATTCTATAAAAAAGACATCTGCACTCAAATGTTTATAGCAGCACAATTCACAATTGTAAAGATATGGGAACAACCCAAGTGCCCATCAATACATGAGTGGATTAATAAAATGTGGCATATGTATATCATGGAGTTCTATTCAGCCACAAAAAAAATGGTGATCTAGCACCTCTTGTATTATTTTGGATAGAGCTGGAGCCTATTCTACTAAGTGCAGTATCACAGGAATGGAAAAACAAGCACCACATGTACTCATCACCAAATCTGTATTAGCTGATCACCACTTATATGCACATATAGTCATAACACTCATCAGGTGTCAGGCAGTTGGGAGGGGGAGGAAGGGATGGGCATATTCACACCTAATGGGTGCTGTGCGCATCTTCTGGGGGATGGACATGCTTGAAGCTCTGACTCAGGTGGGGCAAAGGCAATATATGTAACCTAAACATTTGTACCCCCATAATATGCTGAAATAAAAAAAACAAATAATAAAAAAATAAAGTAAAAAATAAATAATAAATTTCTAAAACATCAGACCAAAAATCATCTGACCTCAGGTTCTTTATCATCAACAAACTATAAGTAACAATGGAATAATCTTTCAAATTTCTATGAGAAATTGTATTATACCCTCACTTCTATACCAAGAAAAATTGTAAATCAAATGCAAGCCAAAAATCAAAGATACTTTCAGACATCCAAGGACTCTCTATTTTTTCTATGAAATTCATTTGAATAAGTACACTTATGGTTGAAAAATAAGATAGAAGAAGACAGGATGTGAAAAAGCAGTAAGTTCTCCCAGATTCCAACAGAAGGAAGTCCCTGGAGGACAATCATGCAGCAGTTCTTGAAAATAGCTGGTCCAAATTAGAACAAGAAGTCAGTGGACTCCATAAAGAAATTCCTCATAATGAATGAATGCCAAGAGGAACAATTCGAAAGTACATCTGATAAAAAAAACTCATGGTCCAATTATGAAGCAAATTTCAATGTGGCATGATTTTCATCAATTAAGAGTAAGATAACCCATTTGACCTTAATTCCAGTGAGCTTCTAACAGTCAAGTTGTGACAGTGGACCTTTAGGGCAAGAATTCTAGCATACCACTTCGTTCTGAAACTAAAAACATTAAAATAATAAAATTTATTTAGTATGAACCTATAAATAAAACCTAAGATATTTCAATGTAGATAATGCATGGAATATTTATATAGATATGGATATAAATAAAGCATGGGGTATTTATGTCAAGTTATAGATTAACAACAGAAGACTCAATTATACTTACAATACCAAATGTAAATATTATCAATATTAATAATGTGAAAGCAAAATTATAAATGACAAAATTTGAAAAGGAATGATAAGGGTGCAAATAACCATGTCAACATTAGTGCAAAATTAAGAGGTACTATCTGAATTTGATGGAATAATATATATGTTTATATATTAAATATAATGTTTAAAGTTACAAAAGGAGCTAACAGAAGAATAATTAGTAATACTAACCTCAATAATTGAGAAAACATAAAGGGATTAAATAGTATGAGTTAAATATTCACCTTTCATAATAGAGGCAATAGAGTTGATATTTCTAAAGTTGATATTTCACGAAATAGCTTATTTTTTAGTTATTGGATTAACCAACAAAAGATCTAATAACAATAGTTGAAAATGATTGCTTCTGACATGTGAGTAGGTAGAGTGGAGCTTTTCATTATAAGCTTTTCTGTACCATCTGAATGTTTAGCATGTCCCACTCTGTTCTGATAAAATTAAAATAATTTTAAATAAAATATAAAATGAAGAGAGATGGTATTTCTTATATAGTGGCATATAACCTTGACTAACAAATGTATGCCCTGAATACAAGGGCAGTCTGGAAACTATCCAGCCATGTAATATGAAAAATTATAAAAATTATGGCTAGATACTTTCTGGACTGCTCTTGTATATTTCCATTGACATAAGCAAAAAAAAAAAAGCATATAAAACCAAGAATAGAGCAAATTTCTTGAGGTAGAGATAGACCATGGCTATAATTCATGTAAAATTATCCATCTATAATTTCATTAGCAATGAAATAAAAATTAGTACAAGAATAATTTCACTTCTAAATATTCTGCAGGCAATGCTCTTGTATAAAAGAAATGTAAAGAATCAAAATATTACTGAGCAGTTATGATGTTAAGTCACAGCTGAAAAAATCCAAATCGTCAATAAATCAAGTACTTAAATAAAATTCTTAAAAGGCTAAGAACGTGTAACTATATTCTAGTAATGAGAAATATAAATGAATAATAAAAAACGTTGGCCAGAATAATCTCCAACAGAATTTCTGCACCATCCACGATGCTTCCATTAAAATCTAGCTGTCGCCAATTAAGATAATAGAAAATACTTCTTCTTCAAAAATATGATCTTAGTGTTCTTAAGCCTTTCTCTCTACTGGCAGTCTTTCTTACTCTATGCCACCCAAAATGCATAGTCTAGGTTAACAGTCTTAGAAATCTCAGACCTCAAACTATGTAAGGGAAATGCAATTTAAAAGTTTGAAATTTTGTAATACTCAATGACCTTAAATACTGATAACACCAACTGTCTTGCAGTCTTGTGTTTCAAGCTTCCTCCAGGTAAACTGATTCACCTGTGAACAAATCCCTTAACTCACCAGGTGCTTTGTACATACTTACTTTCACCTGTATCCTATGAGTACTCTATATCTGACCACAACCTTGAAGAAATAGTACACTGTCTCTTTGTGGTTCATATCTACAACTTAATTTCAGGAAGAATCTACTCTACTCACACAGGCGCCTAGAGGTTAATCAATACTACTATAATAGTGTGGTCTAAACAATCTTTCTGCTCTGAAATGCATTTATTCACAATTACTATATGTAAAGTACATCCTGTTATATTAGGGACCGCAGGATTGTAGAACCAAGTAGTTTATACTACTTATGCTACAAGAAATGAAACAGGCAATTTCTAAAGGTATGTTTCCAATTTTAGGGAGCCAGCCATTCCTAAAATTACTAGAAAGAGGCAGCAGGAGAAGCTTTATATAGTCAGTTAGAACATTATATTAAGAGAAAAGAGTTCATGGTAATCCAAACATACAGTTTTATCACTTTTCATAACTACCCTAAGTATAGCACAATTACAGAAACCCAACAAGAAGTAGAAGGCAGAAATCCCAGAAAGGTTAGAAACCACAGGAAATACTAGTAACAGTATCAACTATAAATGACATGTATTGAATATGTACTATGTACTAGGTATTTCACCAATACTCTCTCACTTAACCTCAAAGTATCCTGTACACTATGTGCTATTACAATCCTCATTTTACAGATTTTGAAATCAAGACTTAGAAAGGATATCTAACTTGTCCATAGCTAGCAAGTGATAGGATGGGGATTTAAACCCAGACAGTCTGATTCCAAAGCCAACATGCTTAAGCACTCTGCTGCACCGCTCAAGACAAAGATTCACACATAAAAGAGTAAGAGCAGCAGACAGATTTTTCTAGAGCTGAGCTAAAAGATATGTGCAAGGAATCAAAAGAAAAGGTGATTCCTGACCCTATAAAGGAAAATAAGGAAAAGGACAATTAACAATCTGTTAAACCAGTAAATGGAATTTAAAAGTGCCTTAATCTCTTCTGGAACCATCCTCCAAAACTCAAGATTGATACAGGAGGTAATTAGCCATAAACCACAATTAACCAGTGCATGGGAAAGGCAAAGCTAAGGGTCATAGGGAAGTTGAAACTTCCCCTCTGAAGGTTTGAATCGAAGTCTAATGAAATGAATTGACAATAGTAAAAATAAACTTAAATTAAAAGCCGTTGGAAGTACAAAAACACTTCAAGCCTTGAGAGAGATGTGACTGTGATCTGAATCATATATGGTTACAACTTCTGCTTCTCCGATTACATATTAACTTGCTTTCTTATTTTTCTTGTTCTGTACAATGACTAGGGAGAATTAAATGATGTCAGGAACAAAAAACCTCCTGTCTTCTTAATTAATGACTCTTGTTATGGATTAATTTCCCCTCTGTTGTCCTGCTTTGCTTAAAACAGATGACAGAAAACCCATGACTATTACACCTTTTATAAAAAATATTAAATGTACACTTCCCAAAAAGAAACTCTACCTATAACCAGTCAAATTGCTATGACTATGTGCCAGCCTTGTATGAAAATACTGCAATCCTGCTAAAAAAAACTCCTCTGTTTCTGCCTATAGAAATAAAACCTTCACTTCCCTACTTCAGAATGCTGACCCCATTCCTTTGGAGTTGGTGTTTTGGCGTGGGCCAGTCTTCAAATTTTGCATTTGAATGAACTCTCTTTAAATTAGATGCTGACTCTTTTAATTATTTTAGGTTGACATAATAGATTAACAGGAGAAAAACAAAAAAATTTATATGTACATAGGCACAGGAGCCACACACAAATTATGAGACTCAAAGAAGAGCCAGATGACTGAAGTTTTTTTTTTTTTTTTTTATTTCAGCATATTATGGGGGTACAGATGTTTAGGTTACATATGTTGCCCTTGCCCCCATCCCCCGCCAAGTCCAAGCTTCAAGCGTGTCCATCCCCCAGATGGTGAACATCGCACTCTTTCTACTGTATAGAAAGGAATAGAAGCTTGGAGCATGGGGACAGGTTTTGTGAGGGAGAGAGGAGGAAATGCACGGCAAGCAAAGGCTGTCTTGTTAGATGAAATCTCTAGGGAAGCAGCACTCAGAAAGAAAAGATGGTAGCTTGTAGTAAAAGCTTCTCTGATAGACCTTCAAAAATATCAGACATTTTGTCTCCTTTTCCTAAGTGTTAATCTTTCCTAGATCAGGATAAGGTGAATAAGAGGTTCTCAGATAAAGCATGTTTGCATCTGCTGTTTACTTCACCCATATAGATTTCCTCTACAGATGCAAATCTCCCCAACAAAAGGACAGCTTTTCAGAGCTATTCCTGTGGTCTGCAGCACCTCTGAATAGCCATCTCAAATATGGCAAAGAAGTGTATTTTAGGGTGAAATATTCTGGTTTCCTTCGGGGTGAACATATTTTCAGAGTTTACTCATAAGTGATTTAAATATATTGAACATATTTTCATAAAACTAAATTTAAATAAATTTCTAGACATGAATAAAATATTATGGAAGGAAAAGAGAAGGAATGTGTAAACTCAGATGGATCTAAAAAAGATTGACATAGAGATCTGCATGGAAGATGAAGGTGATGGAATCATGGAGTTCAGTATTGAATCATTGGTTTCAATGGGTCATTAATATCCACTTTCATGTTCAAACTAACATTGGTTTTTCTCTTTTCTTTAAGTGTTGTGGTTGCAATTACATTTTCCCTATTTGCTGACCCTTGAACCAGATATCCAATGATACCCACAGTAGTCTAGTCCAACAAAGGAATTATCTGGCCTTCTGGGGAATAGAGAATAGAATCAACCTGACTGAAAATGACTTAACGTTCTACCACACCTGGTCTACATCGGGATAGAAATTTTTAGGACCCTTTGGAATCGAAACACCATCTTTTTGAAGAATTTTGTTTCCAAGTCTCGTGAATATATTTAAATATTAAATTTATGAATAGATGGATAGCTGGAAAAGTAGATAGCTTTCTCAGAGACCCGGTTAATATACAATGTAAACTATGATGTCAAAAACTTAGTGTGATCAAAAAGAATGAATTCAAAATTCTATCCCAAATAATGCACTTTGGAGATTCCGTGAATAAATTCTTTGCTCAAGTTACATAGGCCAAATGTAATATTCTATGTCTGTAAGACATTTCATGGCTTGTAGCCTTCATATGTTAAAAAAAAAAAAAAAACTCTTTAATTAACTCTCTTATTCTCTAAGTTGGCTCATTTTTTCAAAAGTTTCTGATATGGCCATTCGACACAGCATGATTGCTGCACATAATATAATATGACAAGATTGCCCATTAGCTTGTTCTCTAAAATACCCTTAAGTAACTGACTTAATACAATATTTAGAATGGTGCAATCAGGTGGGAAATTTTGCTCTTAACTATAGTGACTGCTGAGCACAAAGATTACAGCAGTTTCCCTCCAGCCTTTTATCCATGAGCTTTCAGTGGCAATTTGTTCCTCCAAGAATCAAGTTTTCCAAATCAAAGTTTAAAAACAATATTTTTCCTCCTTGAGAGAACAGATTTTAAAATATAATAAAGAGGATTCTTCTGCTTGCTTCACTGTTTTCTTCCTGTCTCTATGAAAATGTTCTTCGCACTCAGTCTCCATTACTACTCAACTGTGAAGTTTATTCAGAACTTTAATGTGGTTAACATGGGTTCTTTATTCCAGAAAAGAATTTTTCTAAATGTTAGTCTTCCAAGCCTCAATTTTCCTTTATCTTGTCAAAGTACCACTGTAGGATCCATTGTTAAATGACATTTTTCTAACCACAACTTAAAGAATCAGTGTCTTCTAGCAACACAAATATTTGTGCCCATCCAGACGTTATATATCATTTACAAGAGAATCTCCTGGGTAGGTATTTTAAATGAAAATTTCTAAGTTGTTATCTAAATTTCCTGAATAAGAATCTCTGAAACTGAGGCAAGTTAAACTGCATTGCATTAAGCCTCACAAAGTCTCTTTGGATATATTAAAATTTGAAGGTATTTGAATTACAGATTCCATAATTCCTCATCTAGAATCCTAGACTTATTCACTGTAACTTTATGAAGAAGTGAAAATAAATATATGTCCCCTATATATGAGACAAATGAGTTACGAAAACATTGTATTTAGATTTTAAATTAAGACTCATTAGTTATAATATATTTTGATTTTTAAAAAAGAAGACATAATAAATGAGATTTAAGGGAAATGTTTTTCTATTATTGGTAATGGTATGTGTATAAAAATATCAAGCTCAGACCCAAAGTCAGATCAGTGAAGTCATCACTTACTCATTCTTCAACAAATCTTATGTCAATTCTTCTACATAGTGCTAGAAATACAAATATGTATTACCATATTCCTTCTAGTGGAATGAAAAAAGACCCAAAAACAGATCCCAGTAATATAATGGTTTAATGCAGTAGTAGAGATATGCAGAAGTATTTTGGAAGTACCAAAGACTACAACTACCTCTGGATGGGGTGAAAATGAATGGAGAGTGTCTAGAAAGCCTTCTTGGAGATGACACATGGGTTGGGACTTAAAATAGAAGTATAAGTTAAATTGCACAAGGGTGAGAGTTAATAGCATTCTAGGCAGAGACTATAGAATGAACAAAGACATAGAGATAAGAAATAACATGGTATATGTGATATACTATGAGTCATTTAGTGAACTGAAGAGAAAACTGAGTGTCAGGAATTGGTTTAGATTTGAAACTTGAAAAACAGCAAAAGCTAGATTATTAAATACATAGTAAAATATGTGAATTACCTTAGACTTTAAATAATTTTTTTTCTGCTTTTCCCTCTCCTGGGACTCCCAATACACGTTTCATAGACTGATATTGTCCCAAAGTTCACTGGGACTCTGTTTTTTCAGTCTTTTTGTTTGTTTTTCTACCTGCACTTCATTTTCTGTACTTTCTATATCTGTATATTCAAGTTCACTGATCTCTTCCGCAGTGTCTCATCTGCTATTAAGTCCATCCATGATGGCTTTTCAGATATTGCATTTTTTTCTCAGATTTTTTTTATCTTTAGAAGTTCCACTTATATAGTTTTATATCATCCATTTCTCTTCTCATTATGTTTATCTTTTTAAATCCTTGAGGATACTTATAATTTCCATAAGAAACATTTAATGACATTTGCTAATTTCCTCATCTTTGTAATTTTTGTGCCTGTTTCTATGGAATGATTTTTCACCTAATTATGGTCAAAATTTCCTTCTTCTTAAGTTTAGTAATTTTTGATTAGGTAATGGATAGTGTGTATTTTACATTGTTGGAGGCTAGATTTTGGTCTGGCATGCAGTAAATTTACTTCATCCCTTTTGAAGTATGTTTTTAAGCTTTGAAGAGTAGGTATAAAATATTCCCCCTCAACTGAAGTTCCACAAGAGAATTAAACCCTCATATCTAAGACATTGTAGGTAATGAATTAACTTATCTCTACTGTCTTTAGAATGGTATTATACTAATCTTAGGACAATTAAGAAAATAGTTAATCAAATTATGTTCCATAGAATGCCAGTTGAGAATGACAGACAGTTTAGGCACACTATTAAGGTATAACCCCTTTGGGATTTCCCCTGACAGCCCAGGTGTTCAAAAAGGACTTCTCATTCTAGTTGATCAAAACTGAAATGTCTCCCAGCCGTGCGTGAATTCTGGAAACTTTTCAACTTACAACTTCCTAGCTGTTTTTTGCTTGGAGTTTCTTTATATACGTACAACTTAGTATTTAGCAACAAACTCAAGGATATCCCTACACAGATTTTTGACATTCTTTCTCCATGCAGCTTCAACCTTTTTGTCATTCTGCTCCTCAAATTCTGGATGCCTCAAGCTTCCTGGACACCATATTCTGTCTTCTCAGCTCGATGAGACCACTGTGCTCTGATCAAGCATTGTGCTCTTTCCCTGCATTGTAGTCCAGAAAGTGCCTGAAAGTAGATAGCTGGAATGCTATAAGCTTATCTTGTTTGTTTTCCTTCTTTCAGTATTGTGCCAACTGCGTGACCAGTGTCCAAAAATTGTTGCAGCATACATATAGTCCGTTTTTTTTGCCGTTTATGGAAAGACGGTAAGTCCACTTCCAGAGTGAAAGTCTCATCTTAGATTTAAATTATACTTGATGGAGAACCAAAAAAGGATTTTAATTGGAAGATTGACATTGTTATATTTGTATTTCAGATCACTCTAGCAGTTCTGTAATGGAAAAATGTAACAAAGATTAGACTGGTGAAAGGGAGAAGCTCAAGAAATGCTTAGGAGGTAAAATTATCAGAACTAGATGACATATTGAACATAGAAAGTAAGAGAGAAGGAGTCAGACATAGCTCTAAGAATTTAAGTTTGGGTGTCTGAGTGCTACCAACTTTCAGGGGGAAGGAGATCTAGTATTGTGGCCATTTCAGTTTTGTCCATATTGCCTTTGAGGCAACTTTGGAACATCCCAATAGAGATAACCTCTGAAGAACTGAATATACAAACTTGAAATTCATGGGAAAGTTCTTGGCTGGAGAGAGAAAATCAAGAGTAACCAACATATAAATGTTAGTTAAAACTATAGAGGAAATAATATTATTCAATGAGAATATATAGAATCATAAGAGAACAGGGATAAAATAAAACACCAACATTTAAGGGACAAAAGGATAAGCTGGAGACAGAGGAATAAGTCCTGAGAGATGAAGAGAGTCCCGAGATTATAGAGTTATATAGTCAAAGTAGCAAAGACTTTCAGAAGGAGGGATTAAACTATCATCAAATACAATAGGGAATTTTGGTAAAATAAAGGGTAAAAGTATGGTCACTAGCTTACGAAATTAAAAGGAAACTATAGCCTTTTATTCACTCACTTGGTGAATGTAGTTGAAAGACAAATGCCAGCAGGTAGGGAAAGTGAGGGAGAGTAAGTAGCAAGTATAGATTACTTTTAAAGGATAAAATAAAGAAGAGGCTGACTAAATTGAAGCTAAAGAAAGATATGGGTCAAGAGAGTATGCCTGTAATATATGATACTTGAATTGTAAGCTGAAGGCAATAACTTAAAAGTACAGAAAAAAAAAAAAAAGGAAAGGAAAAGGAATTAAGGTCTCAGAAGACAGAGACCAAGAAAGAATCAAGAACACAAAAGGATTGTTCAGCCTTAATTAAGAGTCTTGACCCCCACTGGTATCAGAGGAAAGAACCTATAGGAATAAGTGTCCAAAGCCACAAAGAAGTCTTCCTGTGAGCAAGAGTTCTTTTGTGGTCTCCAGAGCAGTGGCAGGACCCTAACCTAAGGATGGATAGATCCTCCACAGGGTTTAGGGAGGAAGAGCAAGGGTGTTAGAAATTAAGCACAAAGGCCTTATTCTGAGAAATGGCCTTCATCCAGAACCTTTAGCGGTGAGAAAGACCCTGCTTAGGGAGCTGTCACATAAGGCCTTGTTTTCAATGTGAGTTGTCACATAACATTGAAAGCATTCACACAAGAGGATGCCTATTATAATGATGATGATTAAAATAGATGCTCTGACGTACCCCCTAGGTACTCCCTTCAGGATTGTATTCCCCTGGCTCCTGGGAGCGCTGCTGGCTGCCAGCCTTCAGCTGCCAGCACTCTCAGCAAATTAACCTCAGCTGAAGAGAGCTGCCTCCCCCTCCCCTCCAACCCCCAAGGTCATGGTCCTCTCCCAGCTAGAGTCTGCACCCAATGACTGATCAATTCTAGGGAACAGAATTCAGCCTTTGTCCCAGCTAGTGACAAGATTGAAGACCCACTCCAGCTTCAGAGTTCCCTAAAGGGTCAGCTAAGGCTTTTGTTTTTAATGAATAGCAGTCCAACTTCTCTCTGTATCCACTCCCACTTCCTTCCCTTTCTCCACAGAGTTGTCACATAAAATACATGACACCCAGTTAAATTTGAATTTCAGATAATTATGTACCAAATAGTGCATTTTATATTAAAAATTATTCATCATTTACCAGAAAATTAAACTTAACCAGCTGTCCTGTATTTTTATTTGCTAAATCTGACAACCCTATCCACAGGTATTAATTCTGAGAGTACTCCCTAGTAAACTTCCTTCACACTAATCTCCATCTAAGAGTTGGCCTCTCAGGGAATCCAACCTACAACAATTACTAAATTCTGGAACTTAATCACCTACTAAATCGCTGGCAATGAGGAACCCAAGTCTGGAGATAGGTGGATTATGAATAGCTCCCAAAACAAGGCAGAAGGTGGCAGTGTAAACATTAACTTTTTACTGGTGGTAAACTGGGATGGCATATAGGAAGGAGCTATGCCAACATATGGAATTCATTGAGAGTGTGAAAAATGTTGGGAAAATAGTGCAATTATAATGACAATGCAACTGCATGGCTGTTCTTGGAGACAATGCTTTAGCAAAAAGATTAAAAAATAGTTGAGGGTGATTAAACAGCAATTAAAGACTAAATGCAAAAGACAGAGGAGGATTTCAAGGAGATCAAGGAGATACTCAGTAGCAAGTTGACACCTTCTACCCTAGAAGAACAAGGATTTATTTTGCAGGCTATAAACATTATTAAGATATAAGTTTGCCATTCCTTCCCATAGGGTTTAGCTTATACCATTATCCAAAAGCTTAAAGAGTATTTGATCTATCAACATGGAATATCACACAAAATCACATCAGACCAATGAAGGTGCAGCAATAGACACACAAACTTGGGATTCAGTGGTCCTCTCACACACTGCACCACCCCGAATCTGCCAGCCTGATAAAGCAAAGAAAAGCCTAGTGAAGGTATAGCTAAGGCACCAGCTCAGAGACAATATCCTACAGGAGTGAAACACATTTTCCAGAATGTAATATGCATATACACATATACATACACATACACATATATACAGATAACGGCACTGTGTCCCCAAGAGGTAAATGCATGAGTCTAAGAGCTAAGGGAAGGAAGAAGAGATAATCTCACTTATATCACTCACAGTCAATAACGTGGAGAATTTTTGCTTCCTGCCTCACATTGCTGGGCTCTGCAGGTTGAGAAGTCCTGACTCCTAAAGGAGGAATGTTTCTACCTGGGGAAACAGCCAAATTCCCATTGAACTTCAGTCTATGACTATCAGCCTAGAACTTTGGGCTTCATATGACAAACCAACAGGCAAGAAGAGAAGTCACCAGGCTGCTAGAGGTAAGTGGTCTGATCATCAGAAGGAGGTAAATTGAGGTAACTGTACCTGATCATCAGGAGGAGAAAAAGCTACTGTTACACAATAGAGGCACAGATATGTTTGGCACACAAGAGAGCCACCTAGCATCACTTGTTATTCCCTTGTCAAATTTTGGTGGTAAATACATAGCCATGGCCTGAAAAGGGCATAATGACCAGGAATTTGAGTATATTCCCTTTGAAGTACTGTGACAGAACAAGATAGGAAAGACATAAAAAATAAGAAGAGAGAAGAATACCAGAGGAGAGTCATCAGGGTCAAAACAAGCCTTCTCTAAATTCAGAATACATATATTTCTCCTGTAACCTTCTCCCGATTTCCCAAGAATCATGATATATTATCATTTAAAGAGAAATATTACATTATAGAGAATGCAAATTATAGTGTTCATTCAGAACCTACTATGTGTCAGACAGTTTTCTTATATTATTTCTCTTTAACTCTCATAAAAACCCTATAAATTAAGACTTAATCTCCATAGATTAGGAAATTTAGTTTTAAGAAGTGAATAATGGAAAGATATTTTCATGGTAGTATGTCCACATAGGAAACTAATAGGACTTATGGGCTTCAGACAGATTGAATAGGACCATGGAAACTGAAAACAGAACTGAGATGGCCAAGTATAAACTGAAAAGCAGCACTGTGCAATAGAACTTTCTAGGATAATGGGGATATTCAATATCTTTGTTGTCCAATATTCTACATTTGTTCTGTCCAATGTGGTACCAACTAGCCACAAGTGGCTATTGAACAATTAAAATGTGGCTAATGCAACTGATGAATTAAATTTTTAATTTTGCTTACTTTTAATTAACTTAAATTTGAATTTAAATAGTCCAGATAGTACAACTCTAAAGGATCCCTGGAATTTCTCTTGTGCCTCTAATATTAATAAAACATAACCAGGGGTTAAGATGGTAGTTACAAGAAAAGCAAAGCAACTCTGACTTTCCAGAACAAGATTTCTAGTTCCCTGATCACACTTTTTCTTCTCCCTCAAGTTATAACAAAATTGGACTCATTGCATGCCAACCTATAATTCTTAAATACAGCAAATGTATTATAGACTTTGATTAAAGACTTTCAGCAGCCACTACTAAGTACAGAGAGACCCTATTACACAGAAGCACTCAGAGCTACTTTTCATTTTTCAGTCTGAGTAAATTCTAACTTTCTCAAAAATAATATAGTGATAGGTTAACTTAAACAGCTGGTTTTTATTTTTTGTTTTTATACCTGTTTTTGTTTGGAGGGGCTGGTGTTGTTTTGTTTTTCACTGTCAGACTCATTTGTAAATGTCTCTAGTTTATGGTCTACTGTCTGTGCAACCTCCATCTCTAGGGATTTAGACTGAAAACATTTTTCCTGATTAGGTTGCTCATCATTATTTTCTGAGCTTCCAATTAAGTATCATCTGGCAATCTGGCAATTTTGTGAAACATTAAGGCAGGCTGTATTTCAATTTTTGCCTTTTATCTTTTAACTCTAATTAAAGGGAACCTATTTTGAGACCACTGATGAATTGAGATCTCCAAATATTTCATAAGGTTTGACACCTTGCCAAATCCACAAAAACCTAAATTCTGCTTAAAAGGATTTTTTAAATTGAGTCCTAAGACAGGCCATTTACCAAATTGAGTATATTTAACTAATTTTCTGGCTGCTCTCATTCAATCTAATGGGTCATATTAAAATACTTAAATTCTGGCCATTTTGCAACCCCCACAAATATTTCAAAATTAACACTTTTTTCTTCAAGGGAAATAAGAGGTGAGAAAAATGTTAACAATGTACCTATCCCTATCTCCACATAAATACTTAACTTTCTCACCTGCTTTTTTGCTGAGATAAAGGAAATGCAGATTTCCAAAGCCTGGAGTGGAGTGAGCATAAAGAAACTTTGTCATATAGAATGGGCAACTTTTATTGTCCAGCTATTATGGCTTTCCAGTAATGGGTTAAAATCTAGATTCAAAGAGAATCTAAGCAAATATTAAACTCTCTAAAGATAAAGTGCCTGGGCCTGAATCCCAATTTCATTGTTGAACATTAGATAATTATTTAATATACCTGTGCTTCTGATTCTTTATAAGTGGGGACACCTCTTCATAATATTGTTTTAATAATTAAATGAGTTGATACTTGGGAGGCATCACATTACCAGATTTCAAACTATACTACAAGCTATAGTAACCCAAACAGCATGATATTGGCACAAAAATAGAGACATAGACCAATGGAACAGAACAGAGAACCCAGATATAAAACCATCCACATACAGCCAACTAATCTTTGACAAAGCAAACAACAATATACACTGGGGAAAATAAGCCCTATTCAATAAATGGTACTGGGAAAATTGGATAGCCAAATGCAGAAGAAAGAAACAGGATCCATATCTCTCACCACTCACAAAAATTAATTTAAGATGGATAAAAGATTTAAATGTAAGGCATGGAACCATAAGAAGGCTAGAAGAAAACATTAGAAAAACTCTTCTAGGTATCAGCCTAGGCAAATAATTTATGATTAAGACCTCAATGGCAATCACAGCAACAACCAAAATAAATAAATGGGGCTTGATTAAATTAAAAAGCTTCTCCACATCTAAGGAAATAATCAACTGAGCAAACAGACATCCTATAGAATGGGAGAAAATATTCACAAGCTATATATCTGATAAAGGCATCAGAATCTACAAATAACTCAAGCAAATCAGCAATAAAAAAAACAACTGCATTAAAAAGTGGACAAAGGACAGGAACAGAAGCTTTTCAAAAGAAGATAGACAAATAGCCAATAAACATATGAAAAAATGCTAAATGTCACTAATCATCAGGGAAATGCAAATTAAAACCGCAATGAGATATCACATTACCCCAGTTAGAATGGTTTTTATTAAAAAGTCCAAAAACAATAGATGCTCACGTAGATGCAGAGAGAAAGGAACACTTATACACTGTTGGTGGGACTGCAAATTAGTATAACCTTTATGGACAAATAGTATGGAGATTCCTGAAAGAACTAAAAGTAGAACTACCATTTGATCCAGCAATCCCACTACTGGGTATTTACCCAAAGGAAAAAAAGACATGCTATAAAAAAGACAACTGAACTCGAATGTTTACGGCGGCACAATTCACAATTGCAAAGATGTGGAAACAACTCAGGTGCCCATCAATTCATAAGTGGATTAACAAAATGTGGTATACGTATACTATGGGATACTACTCAGCCATGAAAAAGGATGAATTAAGGCCTTTTGCAACAATTTGGATGGAACTGAAGACCATTATCCTAAGTGAAGTATCTAAAGAATGGAAAAACAAACACCACATGTACCTGCTATTAAAGTAGAACTAACTGATGAGCACACATGTGCACAGAAGGAAGTAAAAGTCAGTGGAAATCAAACTAGGAGGAGGGGAGGGGGGGATGGGCGCAAATCTTCTTAACAGATATAATGAATACTATCTGGGTGATGGAGATGCTTTTATAACCCTGACTCAAGCATAACACAAGTGATCTATGTAACCAAACATATCTGTAACCCCATAATATTTTGAAATAATAATTTGAAATAATAAAAAAACATATTTTTTTAAAAAAAGAAAATGGGTAGAAAAAAATAAACTGTAGGTACACCTAGAGTATTGAATTGTGACTGCCATATAGAATTCTATACTATATATATACCATGGTATCCTGCTTCATCCCACTGTGATGGGCAATTTCCTTCCAATTCTCTGCCACCTTAAATGATGTTGCAAAAATAAGCAATAATGAAAAAAAATTCTGTAGGAATGAAGAGAGCAGGTGAGCAGAGTACAGCAAACAAGAGATGTCAACAAGTTATCACAAAAGACATGAATCATAATCACGGCAGAATGCACGTGTAGTTCAGCAGTCAAAATATTCTAAAGATTGATAGTGAAAACCAAAAATAGTGATAAAACTACATTGAGAGGTAGTAGGAAAGGAAAATCTTATATAACTAAGATAACTACAGTTACAGAAGCCAATAGAGATCTAAAACTAATAAAGCGAAAGCTAGCAACAGAAGCAAACTCTTTAGAAATAAAGGAAATTATAGAAGAGAGATCTAAAGAAGTGAATGCAGTTCCCCCCTAAGGGGCAGGATCTGGGGTGGAGGGGCGTGGGGTAGAAAACTGCTGTGTTTTGTCATAAGCTTTTAAACTGGTTGGTTTTTATCTATGTACACGTAGTAGATTGATTAAAATTCAAACATAATATCACAGCTACCAAATAACAAGAATATACTATTTTCTGGCTTGTTAAAGTAGTTGAGGCATCTCTTCTCTGTCTGGCCCCTAGGGGGAAATAAGCCAAAGGGGCATAAAGTCATTGTGACAAGAACTAGTAAGATCTTGATGCTGCTCTGACAAATAGAAGTCTTTGAAGGGAAGGCAGTAGTGGAAAATGCTTCAATAAATCTGAACTCTGTTCACCAACTGAGCTGCTACAGTTAGCATTACCTATGCATCAGAATGGACCATTCTCCAATTCTCCCAGGACTAGGAAAATGGGGATCCAGGACACTCATGGTCCAAAAGGGGCCATCCACACTGGAGCTACCCAAGCTAATGTATCCCCAGGGATAAAATACTCTTATCACTGCAGGTTTTCTGTTCTGGAACCAACAGTGGAAGAATGGAGCCTGGGAAACTACTCATTCTTAGCTTTTCATATTTTGGGCATGTGCCCACCTAAATGAGTTTCTTTTTTTGTTTGTTTGTTTGTTTAAGTGTCCAGTATTAAAGGGGTATTGATTTACTTGAACTAGGCAAGTAGACTAGAGCGAAGTGGAATAAGTGATGGTTAATCAATAAAGTCAGCCTTCAGAAGCTATTTTGCAACACTCCAAAGTAACTCTGTTGTTCACAAAGTCTCACCGGAGAGTTCTCTCAACTTCTGACCATCACCTCTTGGCTAGCATCTTCCCAGATCTCTCTTGGAACAATAATTCTGTCAGTGCTTTAAACATGGCCATTCAAACCAGTCCATGGCCTGATAAGAAACAGGTACCAAACCATTGGCTTCATTCTCAGCTTCTTCTCTTTCAAAATGCAACACACGCACACACACACACACACAAACACACACACATCAATTAGTACAAATAAATACTGGGGGAAGCATTTTCTGAATTATCACTTTAGGAGTTCAGCTCAATGAACCCAAAATATATGTAGCATGGAGGAATGAGAAATGAAGAGATGAAGTGCCCTTCCCAGTATAATAGAAAATACATATAGGGCACACTATGTGACAGATACTTGGTACCTATAAATTAATTATATTTTCCCTGTATTAAACTCATTTAATTCTTGCAATTACATGAGATAGTTATGTTCATAATCCTCATTCAAGACATGGAATTTGAGGAATAGAAAATGTAAGTAACTTCCTCGAGGTTGCACATCTAGGAAGTAAGATAAAAGGCATTTGAACTCGGGTGATCTGGCTCTAGAGTCTGTGTTCCTAACCACAATGCAATATTGCCTCTCAAACTATCTGTAAATTCCTAAAGTGATAGAGACCATGCTTTGTTGCTCTCTAGCAGTTCCTAGCACAATATGATTATATCATTGGCTCACAGATAGAAGTGTCTAAATGAGATCTGCTTGGGAGCATGTATAATTTCCATAACATCAAGGTATCTTGAAGTTTTTCAAGGATTGGGGATATCCAATGTGATGCTGTTATCAAGGCAAGATTATCATTACAGTTAGTTGGTGATGCTCCTTCTCCTTTTCTAGAAAGACACCAGCAAATCTGAGGACTAACTGAAAAATACAGTTATGGTTTTGTGAAGTTAGGGAACTGATAGCTTTTCTTGATTTGTTGACTATCAGAATATGAGAAGTGAAAAAGGTAAGGTGAATCTGAGATTACATGCTCGGAGGAGATGGTACAGTTTATGACTAAGGGTGACAGAAAACTAGGGAAACTTGTAAACAATAAGTCAGTCTGCTTTTGCTATATTGAGACTGTCAACAAAAACATCTATTAGCTTAGTAGCTCTGTGTCCTGTCGGTCAAGTATTTATCAACTGCTTCTCGGGAAGATGCTCAGTGGCAAACATTCTATGAAGACAAACACATTATATAAATGCCATCAAACATGTTGGAGAGATTTCTAGCTACTGCTAGCCTCATCTGAGTAAATCTGAACAGTTCATTAACATTCAGAGAAACATCCAGATCTGAAACTCCAGTCATTTTAAATCTTTCAAAAGTGAGACATTCAATAAAAATGACCCAAAATAAAATATGTTTCCCACTATTTTGATAAATCAAAAGTTCTGTGTTCTTCACAAACATCTGATGCTAGCCAGAATTTTAATGTAGTACTTTAAACAAACTTGGGAACTATACTTCACTTCATTTGTGTGAGGATACCCACTGATTTCCTACATAGTAGATCCCTAGCTTATTTAATTATTTCTAAGTGATCAGGAATACCGTCGTAAACTAGACTACCTTTTTTTCATATGTCTTTGAGCTGTAAGAATTTAAATTCTACTAGAATTTAATTTCCACTAGTAAGGAAACAATAAGTGGGATTTTATATACAAAAAAATTAATAAATAATGTCTGCCTTTCTCAAATATTGGTCATGTTATAGTAGGTTAATGTCTCCATTTATATACTATTAGTAATATACCACATATAGTACAGTTATATACTTTATGCAGTAAGGTATTGATTTTCAAACTGCTCTTCTGATGCCCAGAGTTCTGGGGTGTATAGGAGCCTTGTTGGGTGAAAAAAGGAAGAGAACTAAGTGGCCAAGGGAATTGGGCTCTGGGCCCACTGGCACCATTCCTATCAATGTTTAAATCTATTCATAAATTGCAGTTTTACATACAATGTTGTTTGGGGAAAAATTTTTCTGGCTAAAAATATATAAAACACCACTAATGAAATTCTGCTCTGCAAAAGAAAAATATTATCAACCCATTTCTAGTCTTTACCCTTTAAAAAAATTATGTTTAGTGGTTTGCAAAATAATGTATTTCAACTATTCTTAGCTAATGGCTTATGTAATACAATATTAAGTAAAACTGCAAATGTAATCAAATATCATGAAATATTTGTCACGATTTATGATAATACACTCTCAATCTGAAAAAAGGTAAATATTTAGATATTGTTTTCTAAAATAAGCATATTATTAAATACCCTTCATAATAATTTTCAAAATGAGGTAGGTTTTTCTTTTCCATTTTACATCTATCAACAATTGTTCTTAGTTATTTGCACTGAAATTGACTATTTTGTCTCCAAAATACTCTACTATCTCCACCAGCTTATTTTTCTATTCTTCCATATGAATAGAAATGAAATGTTGTATTATACAGCAGAATTAAATTATATCATATGCCTAAAATCAAGGGAAATTAAATTTTACATTAATTCATTTGTGATATTTAAGTTTATTTGAAGTGCTATGTTATTGTACAGGAAATTTTTTGTACCTTTATAATGAAAACCAGTTCAATAATTTCATTGATTCTTCAAAATCTACTTAAAGTTATATAGATAAGAAATAATCAAAACCTCCTAATACAATTTCTTCATAAATGTCAGTGTGTGGCCAAGTAGAAAGTACAGATACATGAGAATCATTCTGTGCAAAATTAAATTATAGATTCTTTATTATTTTTCATCACCTCCTAAGAGAAACTAATAGATTCATAATACTGGATGGGAACTTTGAAATTGTTTTATCTAACACATCTGTTTATTGTTTAGTATGAGGAACTTAAAGGCCCAGAAAAGAAAAATAACATCATATTTAATAGTAATATTGTGATCAAAACAAAGTCTTCTGTCTAAAGCCCTTTCAACTACATCATCATGAAACATATTATAAGTGATAATGTGTGTGTATATATGTATACACACACAATGAAGAATTGGACCTATATGTCTAGATAGCTTTCCTTAAATTCCTGCCTCACCTAGAAATTATAATAACTAAAACACATAGGACACATTCTATCTAAATGCTTTATAAGATTATAGAAATAAATTTCATTAACATTAAAATTAAAAATAGCAAACATTAAATCAGTAAACGGCACATAGAAACTAAGTTTGTTTGTGCCATTTAAATTTCTCCATCTTTGGAGCGTCTCTCAGCTCAGGCAAAATGAAGAGAAGCAGACAGCTTTTTGGCTTCCCTTCCACTCTGGCCCAACAAGGCACTACCTCTTTCCCATGACACTCCTGGCTCTCTCAACTTTCCCAGGGTTTCAGTTGCAAGAGTCGTTTCTAACTTTCCAAGAATGTGCATCTGCATCATGGGTACATTCTCATTTGAGTACTTGACTCCTCCACTCCATCCTAAACCTTATCAGAAAAAAATTTCTTTATATGTTGCCCATTTTGGTCACTCTGTAACAGCCATATATTTTCCCAATTTAAATAAATGTTTATGCTTCTGTGTGTTTCTGTTACCACAGCTGGATGGAATTTTTTCAACCAATGGAGGGACAATTAGAAAGTCTAATTTAATAGACAAGATAGCATACACAAAATTCACCTGGGACCAAAGGTGGATAACATAAGGAATAATCACTTGAAGACCAATAAGAAAAGACAACATATTCAAAAGCAAATAAAAGTCATATTTTATCTGAAAAATGTGTGCTCACAATTGGAAGAGACATGTATTCTCAAAGACATCAGAAACTGGTGTTTAATGTGAAGAACTTTTGAGCACCCAAAGAAATAGGTAATCATCATTTGGAGTTATGCAAAAGCCTGTCTGACTGCAGATCTAGAGAAAAATGTTTGTTCATGGACAATTGAAATAGAGATTAGGCACTAGAGATATGGATTAGCTATTAAAATGTCATTGACAGAGAATAGAGTGTCAATTAAACCCAAATCAATTAGACTAACATAGTGAGATTACAAATAAATCTATAGTATTACCAGTATGTGAAAAGAAAAGCAAATCTAATCTTTTTCATAAGCCACACTCCACTAAATAATAAGGAAATCTAAACTTTTCAATTAATATTATTTCAGTCACTTCTGGTTTAACTAGTGTCCTTTTAGTGTATAGCTGTCCCTTTCAAGGAAATACGCTCCACGGATTCTCCCTGTACTTTCCAGATTGCCAGAACAGTATCTCCTATCCCACTTGCTCTTTGACAATGTGACTTTGCTGCCCTCCAATGACAAGAGGGATCCAGATCTCTTCCCCTGAAATCTAGGTGGGTTTTTGATTGCTCCAGAATAGAGTACAGCAAAAGTGATGCTGTGTGACTTTCAAAGCTAGTTCATAAAAAGTGATTTAGTATCCTTCTTGTCCACTGGAACACTTTCTTTTAGAACCCAGAGTCACCATGTAAGGAGTAGAACTACTCTGAGGCTTCCATGTTTTAAAAACCAGGCCACATATAGAGGCCACACGCAGGTGCTTTGGCTGGCAATCTGGCTAAGGTCTTAACCAATGGCCACCAGACATAAGTGAAAATATCCCCAGATGATTCCAGTCCCAGCCATCAAGTGTTTCTAGATGAGGCTTTACACATCATGCGCTGGAGAAGAAAAAATCATCCCCATTGTGCCTTTTCCAAATTTCTAATTGCAAATCTATATACATAATAAAATGGTTGTTTTACATAAGTGTGTGGGTAGTTTATTATGTAGCAATAGTATTTGGAACATTCCCTCTCTCCTGACTCTTCCTTTATATATATATAGTGTCTGTGTGTCCTGGGTGCTCATGGTATTATGACAGAAGGTGATCTTGCATCTCCACAGCGTGCCCCTGGATCTTTTCTGGTTGCTGTTGCAATACGGTCCAATCTAATGCCTGAACTCGTGCTTGCTATTGTGTGATGAGTCTTCTGAGGAATCATGATGGGATCCACCACAAGGCTTTGAGGTCCTAGATCTTTGACTCTGGTCATGAGGTCCCTCACACAGAGGACTCTTTGTCTCAACTTTGGGCATCTGATGGTCCATTGACATTCTCAGCCCCTCCAAATCCCCTCACCAGAGGCCAAGGAAGTTTCTTAATCTCTTCCCACTCTACACACACCCGTGAAGCCAATAATCCTGCCTCGTGTTATCTATGAGCCAACTCCCTTCACCATACCTGTGCTTTCACTTTTGCCATAGTGGATAAAGCAAAATATGAGATTCTTCCTGAATTTTGCAGCCTCTCCTGAGCTGGCTTCCCTAGACCCTGTGATGTGGTCAGATTCTTCAACACAGGTTTAGATGTCTCTACCACATACACTGGATTCTATCCCAACAGGGGGATATGAGGGTATGAACTCTGACCTCTTTGCCAATTCTGTTTTTCTCTTCTCCTTCTCCAAATCCTATGACAAGGTCAGAAGAGGAGGATATCCCACTTCTGCTTCCTTTCCAGCAAAGACTTTTCCTGTGTTATATCTGACTCTTTCCCAGGGGACATTAAACCTCACAGCTCAGCCATAATAATAGAAGATGTATATTCTCTCCACACTGAAGAATAGGTAGTATAATCTTAGTTACCAGACATGATTCTTCACATAAAAGCCATAAAATTACTAGGAAAAAAATCCACATTGGTTTAATACCTTAAAAATGTCATTCCCATTATACCAAGGAATATCACAATTTTAAAATCTTTAAATGGAAAAGTGAGTCAAAAGGCACCCACTTTAGAATTGATTTGTTTGTCATACATTTTTATGGCTGCAATTTATTGGAATGATTTTTAAAAAAATGGCAGGTTTTCTGATTCTAAAGACTAATACTTTGGATAGAATCACAGTCTGATAGTAGAAACATCACTCATGGTATTAACAAATATATAATTAGCAATTAAAACTGAAAAACATTTATAATGTGGATTCAAAATTATAATCTTTCTTTGAGTGTCTTTATGTCATTCTTGTTAGTCCCCAAAATCTTCATGGAGAGGATTTACTAAGAAAGTAAATACTTGCTTATTTCTTTTTCCTCCTTACTTATCATTCAATGTTCATTTTAAAGGGGGCTGGAGGATTCATATTTTTAAATGAAATTTGCCTTCTTTGCAATATTTAAAGCAATAGAAAAATTTCCTGTCTCCATTACCAAGTCATATGCAAGGCCATAGACAATAATGCCAATATAGAATTGAGTAAAAGTCGATGTGTAAAGTGAAATCTCTATAAGGAACCCTGTTTGGGAATTAAAGTGCATATGTCTGACTAAACCCTAGTCTATGTGTGGTCAATACATTGACCAATTTTCTGTTGTTTAAAGCTAAGAGCTAATTACTATACAAAATAGTGACAATATGTTTATCACAACTCAGCCATTGAAACTTGTCTTCCAATGAGAATTTTTAATCATACAAACTTCAGTAAAATACTTTTCTACATAAATTTAAAAGCAAATATGAGTAACATTTTATAATCTATCTCATTAAATTTATAATATCATTTCATGTTTATGAAACTCTACAGTGAAAAAAGAATTTAAAATTCACCTATGTCTTTTAAGTCACTAGACGATAGGGACTCTATCTATCTTTCTCATCTTTGTATTTCCAGCACTAGCATCTGGCACATAAGCATTTCTTGACCAAATGAATAACCCTAGTACAACTTTTTTATTTCACAGCTGAAGAAACTGAGACCAGAGAGGTCATATGTGTTCTCTCCTCTTTCAGTAAGAACAATTAAAAGGTTGCTACAATGAATCTGTACTCAGTATGAATGATGCATTAATGTTGCTTATATACTAATATTTATCAGCTACATGCATTTTTAGTATTTTCTCTAGTAATTTAGTTCAAAATTGACAAGTACACTCAACTATAGGTTCTTTTCGCTTATATTGGTTATTTTTGTTTCTAATTAAGAGACTTGGCTAAAAACAAAAAAAGAGGGAACAACAAGACATAATCCATATAAGCTATTCAATATAGTGAAGCTATGACTTCACTATACCCTAAGCTAAAACTTTTTTGGGAGTTTAAACTCAGGTGTAATCATATAATTTAAGTAATTCTGCATATTACAGCCCTTTGGATAAAGGCTAAAAGCTAACAAAAACTATAATAATGAAAATTAGGTTATAACAAGACTCTGTTACTTTAACTCATATTATTTATTATATATTATCTACTATTTATTTATTATTTATTGATCAGGTATATATACATTAAATAAGAAACACATTTTAATGTTAATTATTTCTAGACCCTTTTTCTATGACATCTTAAAATTTTCATTTAAACAATGTTTATTACCAGCCAACCAGAATTGTCTGGTTCATAATCAAAAGAGACGAAGACACATAGAAAAAAATAATTAAAATACAATTTAAAAGTGCTATTTTAGATCTATACATGTGATGTTTTAACAGAAAATATTGGAAATGATTAATTCCACCTGGGAAAACCTTGGAAATCCTTTGAGAGGAGGTGATTTTGAGCCAGGCTTTAAAGAATGTAGAGGAAGTTATCAGATGAAGCAAAGTGAGAAGAGGAAATTAAAACTCAAAGCCTGACAAAAAACATTCATAATTTTACACAGAAGTGAAATAACCAGCAAGTACAAGGAATATCCAATGATTTTGTGTGACTACAACAGGGCTCATGAAGAGAAGGGATTTATTAGTATGATTCTCAAAAGAGAGACTAGAGTCAGATTATGAAGGCCTTTTGCATCATGATAAAGAGTTTTATTAATAACTTCAGCTTATAGGTAATGGGAAGTAATTTCTAAGCAGGAGAGTAAAATAATTTGAATTATACGTTAGAAAAAGCATTGTTTGAAATAATGAAGACACTGAAGGTAGAAAATCTGAAGGTCAAGTGAAATGATGAGAGCAGTACCAGAAATAACGGAAAAGAGGGAAGAGATCCTGGATATCTTTGAGTAATACATTCTAAAGGACTTGATGACTGATCAGTTATGGACCATGAAGGAAAGAGATGAATCAAAATGTCTAAGGTGGGGAACTGAATGGATGCTGACAATTTAACCAAATAAATAGAAATGCACTAAAAGGAAAGAATCAGGAGGTCATAACATTTGTAAGATGCAGCAGCAATTATTTGAAAATTGAAATTAAAAAACTCAACAATTAACTTATTTGATTTGTATTCAATTGCTTAAATTAATCATATGTATTTTCTCATGACAGAAAAAGCTATGTGGGCCATATCAAGGGCCTACTCAATATTTTGCTCCTGGCAACTCTATTAAGAAGTATTTTGATGTGGATACATTTGAAGTAGACAAAAGATCAGATATGTATACTCTAACTCCCCTACCTTCTCCTAATGAAACCGTAGGAAGGACAGACTATTTCCCAATTCTGATGTCATCTTCCACATGGTAGAACACTTAAGGTCTACACACCCTTGTCCCTCTCCCTCTCCTCACTCAGTCCTAGCAGAGATGAGCAGAGTTACCCAACAATTGGATGAGTTTGGAAGGTGTGTAAGAAACAGAATGAGAAACAGATGCAAGATTGGATTAGACATACAAGACGTTCATTAGGGGAAATGCCTGCGAAGGATGAAGGGTAGGGAGCCAGGGAAGGAAGGAAAAGAACCTTCACAATGTGACACAGGACTGACACTTGTTGAGTAGAATTGGCTAAGAAGAGTCTCAGATTGCAGTGCTATAGAAAGAGAGGTTTGGCAAAGCCAATGCGAGACTCAAGATGAGGTTGCCCATTTAAGGAGTCTGCAGGAATAGGCCAGCACCAGTCCCCAGGTAGTACTTGGTCACTCACTGGGAGTAGCACACAGGTAGCATGGCTTCAGAGCTGGATCCAGAAGGGCAGAAATTGGGTGGTCAGTCCATTATGCTCAGTGCTATAGAAGATGTAAGCAGTGCGTTTTCATGGCTGCCACAGGAGAAACTGGGCATATATTACCTAGCTCCTTCCTCTCTCCTTTCTTTTGGGAGCCAAACGCCCTTCAAAAGATTATGCTTTGTACTGCTCCAGATCAAGACATAAGATTTACCCTATGGTGGGTAAAGAGGCCCACATTTATTTCTCAGAAAGGAAATATGTGAGACATGGGACCAGGGTCCTTGTAAGAGAAATGAGAATTGAAATTGGGGGGACTGACATACACCAGTGGTGACTGAGGCTCTTCCAGGGCAGCTAAGAAATATGGCTTCAGTTTTGACTTTGACCATGTATAGAAATTTATAGCAGTCTATCTAAAAGTTTGCAATTGTTTTTGTTTTTTTGTTTTACTCTGGTTTGAAAGGCTTTAAGCCTTAGGCTTCATGGTATTTTTTCATTTGGTGATAACCGCAGATTATGGCAGCTCTTTCTTCATGGGCGGTGCCACATACACCAGGACTAAACAGGATGAAAGCCATAGGAATGCAGGGTAGCAAGCTTCATCAAAGGATTGATCTATAGTAGAACTGGACAGGCTCAAGATGCAGGATACTACTCCTTGACCTTGGACCACACAGGTGTGGCTTCCTAGGAAGATATGGCTGAGGCAAACATTCAAATGTAGGAAAGTCTTTTTACACATAGGCCTGTTAAACATTAGGAGGACAACATCATTTGCTGATGTTATGCTTAAAGGATTTAGCACATGCTGCACCTTAATTTTATATGTGCTATACTGTACTTGTAAAGTTCTAGGATTATATTAACAACATCAGGCACAGATGGACAGTACAAAGGAGAAATGTAGAAATAAGAGGCTTTGAGTAAGGTATGAGAGAGGGTCTCTTCAAATAAGATCTGCTGTCTGGAGCTTCCACCATTAAGAATTTCTAAGGCCAGGCATGGTGGCTCATGCCTGTAATCTTAGCACTCTGGGAGAGTTGCTTGAGCTCAGGAGTTCAAGGCCAGCCTGAGCAAGAGCAAGATGCCATCTCTACAAAACAATAGAAAAATTAGCTGGGCAAGGTGGCACATGCCTGTTGTCCCAGCTACTCAGGAGGCTGAGGCAAGAGGATCACTTGAGCCTAGGAGTTGGAGGTTGCAGTGAGCTATGATGATGCCATTGCACTCTAGCTGGGACAACAAAGCGAGACACTGTCTCCAAAAAAAAAAAAAAAAAAAAAAAAAAGAATTCTAAACTTTGAAAAACAGCAGCAGTATCTCAAATGCCATAACCTGGGAAAGGAGAAAGCTCACACAGGTGAGTCTTCCCCCATATACATAATGCCAAAACTAACCTTTTGCTGATTTCTCCCAAATTCGTTTATGAATCATAGCATAATAAAATCATTAGAGCATTATAAAAGCCTAAACCAAGACTATTTTCTCAGACTGAGCTCTTTCACTCAGATATCACTGAGCCTATACTGTGGTCTTTGGCAACAATAGTTGATAAGACTAGATTCTGGCAACATTATTTGCCTTGTCTAACTGTTGTTCTAGGGACTGGAGACTGGCTCATTTCAAAATTTGTTGGGTGTGGGCCTAGAGCTGTGTTCGTCTGGTGTGTCCTATTTATCATTTGGACTCTTTAAAAGTGTAGCTTACAAATCGTTTGGCATTAAACTAATACAACTTCTGAGGCCCTGAAGGATCTACAGCCATTTCAGTAAGAT
>RJWJ010002929.1:59774-93050 GCA_004363605.1 Indri indri
CCCCCCCCCCCCCCCGCTTGCTCCTCCAGATCCACTCTCTAACCTGCTTTGTACCCCGGAGACTGCACAGTCTCCCTTCCATCTGACTTCTCCCTGGATTCAGCCAGTGGAAAGTGCCAATAGGACAGGAGGAAAAGTATAATAGGTCAGGGTATTTTTCCTTTAGTTCCTTATTTGCTGGGTTGCCATGAGTTTGTGGCATCCCTCTCCATCCAATTGCTTTGTTCAGATTGTGAGTCTCTCCCTCCCTGTGCCTCTTCAGGCCTACAGTGATGACAAGCACAGTCTGTTGACAACCCCAGAGTGTAGCCCATCCTTTTTGGTTTCCCTACACTGTGTCTACACCAGTATAAACAGTCCCTTTATTAAAGTCTTCTCAATGGCCCAGTGTGAATGTGCCATCTGCTTCATGGGACCTGGTAAATACAACTTGAAAGGGGAATTAAGTTTAAAACTTTAACTTCTCCCTGGGAATTTGATAATAGGAAGGGAATTGTATTTTATGATCTATAATTTGCTCTCTTTGAAGAACTTCTGACAAGCCATTTTGGATATGTGCCAGACATATTGGGGATGTAAAGTAGCATATAAGTAAACTTCATTCAGTCTTGAGTACACAGTGGCCTTGGAGGAGTTAATTTTATTGTGCATTGCTATGACCTATTTTAGAGCCTTCCGTGTGCAAAATCTAGAGGGTCTACCAGCGCTCCCAGTGGGTACCCAAAGGAGCAATGACTAGTATTTGCAGAGCAGCCTCAAAGAAGTGGGGGAAGGGTCATCCTGAGAGGTTGCTGCTCCCCTGTCCTGGTGGTATGGTCTTACCTTTGGCTGACCAAAGACCTAGCAGTCAAACCCAATGGATTAAGAGAGCAAAAACCTAGGAAATTGTAGTGGTAACAGATGTTTACTTTCTACCCCTGATATTTCCTTTAATGCAAAGGGTATCCCACTAGTAAAACATTCCTGACCTCTCTCCACCCTCTCATTAATTGATTACTTGAGTGACTTACATGACAGATGAGTCCGGAAGGAGAAATAGGTATGCAAACCCTGTCTGCTCTTTCCAATCTCTTAGGAAGGCCCTGCCAACAACAAGCGAGCTGTCCGTTCAGTTCCAGCCTTAGATTTCTGCCCCTTGCTTTAAAATGTGTTTGTATAGGCTGAAGGAAGGCTTCCTCATTCCAGACAGCTATGATTTGGTGAGAAAATTTGTCTAATTCCAAAATTCAGTATTAAGAAACATGTTTGTCTGCAAATATAGGCCACATTCTGAAATAGTAGCTTTACGTGGAATGAAGAGAACATTTAGACTTCCACCTGCCTTGCTCCTTGGGGAAAAGAGGTAATACTTATTCCAATTATCCCCAACAAATATGAATGTAAAAGTCTCTCAAATCAAATTTCATGTTTTTCTAATAAAATTTTCTTAATAAAGTATAATATAAATAATATTGATCTATCACCAAAGATTAAGTTATAATTTAATAACGTTTAAAAAAACAGAAAAAACTATAATGCCCAGCAAAAATGCAAAGCATTAAAATTATATAGCAGTCAGTGAAATTATAAAAAATAATAGATGTTATTGTGTGGAAGATTTCAATATATCTAAATAAAATGGGCATGTACCTTTAAAAACTATTAAATTGTAATAAATGGTAAAATTTTTCATCTAGGAATACCTTTCTTGACTCTTTCATCATTTTCTGTCTCCTCTCCTTTGTCTGATAATGCATCTCCATGGTTAACCGTAAGCACTGATGATGGTGTCTGGTAAAACAGTTGCTGACACCAGGTCAGCATGAATGATAGAAGGAAACACTGCACTCATGAAAGAGTAAAACCTTTCTTGTTTTGTGTCATGTTTGATATCCAAGGGGGCACACACAGAAAGTGTTGGTTGGCAAAGACATTATTAAGTGAAAACTATTAGAATTGAAAGAGGAAAATTTATACTTGAGAAAATTATTTTTGTATTAGACAATTGAGGAGTTACCAGAATAGGCCACTGAAGTTCTACTGACAGATATTTTCAGAGAAAGATAATGCTGGAGGAATGGGGGAGATTTCCTGACACAAATCATCATGGTAAGCCTAGCATCAGTCACGGTGATTTTGTGACAAGTATCTCTTGTGGATTTCACTTCCCAATCAAGCTCACCTTTCACTAAAGTTTGGGCTGCCCTAGGCTGGAGGCCAAGAATATAAGACCAGCTTGTCCCAGGAGGGAAGCCATGTTACAACATAAGCAGCATGGGCCAGAAGGACAATGCACTGAGTAGATCAGTAAGCTACGTGGCACTGGCAAGGGAACCCAGAGGTTCATGGAGAGTTGTTCTACATGTGAACTTCTGTCTAAAAATGAAGGGAGAATACTTGAGAAAGGAATAGTTATTTCACAAGCTGAGTGTTCCGTATCACCTTACCACCTCACATTCAACAACAAAGCACAGTCTCTGTGTCGGAAACTTGCTAAGAAAAGAATACCTACTCCCAAAGACACATAATCTAGTTGAGGATACAGACCATATTTATGAAAAGATAAATAACATAATAAAGTAGCAGATACTTGTAACAAGGCGATGATGAATAAAGCTAAATACCCAGTTCTAGGAAAACATAGTGAGTCAGACTCTTATGATTATATTATCAAGACCATAGAACCAGACCACATCCTTAGGGAATGGGGTAGAGTTTCCCCAGAAAGGAGCTTTTTTTCCTAGTATCAATCATTCTGAAAGGGGTTAAACCAGAGGGTGGGGGTGGAGAACGTGGATATAGAAGAAACTTGTCTTTTCTGCACAGGAGCATTTGATACATGAAAAGGTCTGAGAATTGTGGAGCGGTTCAAATGGTGTAGTTTGAACTGTTCCTGTTCAGAGACAGGCTGAAAGAAAGGCAAGGAATAGGCCTGTATGTAACCATAAGCATGGGCATAATTTGGGGCAGTGGTTGTTAGGAATTCTCTGCTTTAAACCCCTCTCCTTTTATCCATGATGCTTCAGTAAAGCCTAAACAAAAATCATAATGGTCTCATTTGTGTTGTGGATAATTAAGAAAGGCCCGGGTGTATGCATTTTGGGAAGGAATGATACAAGCGAGAGGAGTGGAGTTGGGCAATGCAGCAGCACCAGGTGTAATGGCTGTCTCGTAAGACTCAGAGGTCTCAAAGGCAGAAGCCTGCGTATTAAATGAAGAAGCCCAAACAGAAGAAACGGAGGGGTTTGTACCTGAACAGATGAGAACCAGTACTCTGGGAATAGCCAGAAACAGCTGAGGTTCATTTTGATGAACCTCATTTCCTGACAATTAAGTTGATGGGAGTTTTGCCATAATAATTTGCATACAAATATAAAGTTTGCTTTGCTTTGATAATAACAGATTTGATAACTTAAGGCTCCACTATACACAGGGTAACCATCTGTCTCTTTGCCCAGGTCAGACCCAATTTATGCTGCTGTCCCAATGTAATAATCAAGAGCACTCGCTTTCAATACCAAGAGTCCCAGCTTGAACAATAAATAACATGATCACCCTACCTAAGCACTGCATCAATGACACAGAAAAGTCATAGGGGAGATGTTACTGAAGGATGAAAAAGATTACAGTCTATATGAAATGTGTCTTGAAGGAAGGGAGGGCTTAAACAAAGAGAGAAAACAAGTCATGATTTTATAGGACAAACGAATGGTATGTGAAAATAAACACACTGAAGCACACCTGCCATTTTTTGCTAATATACATTGAATTCTTAACATGTGTCATGCACAGTTCTCTGTGTTTTTACATACATTACCATTTTACTCCTCATAATAACCGTATAGGGTAGATACTATTATTAGTCCTTTTTTAGTAAAGCATAAATTTTTTTGTTAAATTGGATAAGTTTAACTAATTTATACAAGGTACACAGCGAAAAGATGTCAGAGCAAAAATTAAACACAGGCACCCTGGCCCTTTCACAATACCTTGCCTATCAGGGAATAATGAGCAGATTTATTCTGCCAAAGTTTGTGATGAAAAACTAGCAGTAGATAAAGTTAGCAAGATGGATTAAAGGGTCCATAACACCTTGATATAGCATTTGTGCTTCGTTCTTTAAACACTGTGGAGCTAGTGAAGGTTTTGAGAAATTGATTTAAGCAAGGCTATTTTCAGAGATTTATCTTTGAGAGTAGCATACAGAAGGAATCAGAATTAGACCAATAAGGCTGTTTTAATCACATTGGTTTAGCATCTCAAATTTATTTTATTACCCCCACTCTGCACATGGCTATGAACATATGTGACAGCTTTAGGAAATGTTTGCAACTATGACTTGTGGAGAATAAGATTAACAATCAGAAAATGGGATGAGGGGGGTAACCAGGGAGAGGGAGTACATATGTATACTTGCACACACAAATACTTTTTGTTCAAAGACATGTATCTAAAACAAAGCCCCAAAGCGGAGTGTGAAAGCCTATAGAAAGGATTGGGTTGAAGATAAAAAGAGAAAGGAAGAGCAGGGCTATGAAATGAGATTGGTGTTTCAGGAAAGACAAGGTTTGCTGCTTGTCAGTAGAATAGGGAAGGCCCAAAGGGTAGAATTTGAAGTTTTGGTTCAAAATAAGAAAGAATTTTCAAACAATTACCACAATCCAAGGATGAACTGACTTGATGTGATTCGCTGAGCATTTATCCCAAATGCCTCTATTCTAAAAGTTCGATCTATCCAATGTTATACAAAAATAGGAAAGAAGCATAGCTGACATTGTATACATATATACGCAGAAGATAGTATTAACAAATGTTCAGCAGAAGGAAGAGTCGCATGCACAGTGTATGTGCTGTAGGTAGACTGGTGAGAGATGGATGGCTAGACTGGCAGATAGAATAGATCAATGGATAGTTTAACTACATAGATGGAGCAATAGGCAGACAAGTATTGCCACATTATTTTACCAGATTCCTTGGTTTCCAAACTGTAGAAATCATAATCAACATAAGACTCCAAAAGTTGAAAAGCTATGCCTGAGTAACGATTTGCATGGTCCATGTACTGGTAAATGGGAAAAGGAAAATGATTGAAGGCTTTAGGAATTATTTCTAACATTTGGATTTGGACAATTAGTATTTGTTCTTGAGGTTATAAATGGGTACTATTTCACATTATTAAAAAGTCCACTGACTTGGAGTTTAAGAGCTTATTTTCCCTAAAAGCTAAAAAATATATACTTGAAAGTATTTCTTCTTCCAGATGGCACATGAGGATGGCATGTGCTTCCTTTATAAGCATCAAAATTTGGGACATTCTATGTCCAATATCGTATCTTTTAATGTACTGAGATTATGTTTGTATTAGTATATATAATATGGAAATATAGATTATATTCCTAAAAATTTAAATAATATTCATTTTAACTTGTAAATTTAAAAAGTAATTTTTGAAACTTCTATGAAAATAAACTCATTAAAATCATAAACATTTTTAACCCATATATGTATTATATATACATAGTGAAATATACATACTGTGAAACTCCCTTTGCATAGGTAGTTTACATCTTACGGCAGCCCAAATGAAAACTCTAGTAAAGAATCAGACACCTTTCTTCTAATGCTCATATTATTTTGAGGGGAAAAAAATGAATTCTGCAAGTAAATGATAAAAATATTTTCACTTTTAAATCATTTATTTCAGCAGAAAGACAACTAAAGTTAATTTTTAATTCGTATTTTTTGGTTATATAATGAGGTCATTATTTCCAGAGAATAATTCCTCTTTCCAATTGCCTGAAACCACTGTCATAATTTGATTTAGATTGGAAAGAAACAATCATAGTCTCTTTTCAATTAATGGCTATACTTCATTTTCCAATTCCTCCATTCTCTTCATTTCTTTTAAAACTCATTACGACCCAAACAATTTTATTCAGCCCAGACAACTTCAGGAAATACAATCAAGGGTTACAGTATGATTGTGAAGTTTTAATGTTGTCGTTTATCTTTTTCTTGGGAAAATTTTATATTGACAGGTAGAAACTCCAGCTTTTTAAAATATTTCCTTAAAACAGTACATCTGCTAGGAAAATAAAATATAGGAAAACCATAGATTTTCTCCAGATTTATCACTGTCGAAATACATTTTGTAATGCCTAAATGTAATAAGAAACAATGATTACTGTTATGCCAAAAGTATATTTTCACCAAGTAAAAGAAGCTTTTCTTGATCCACCAACTGAGGACAGCCAGATCTTTCGTGATCTAGAACCCACAGATTAAGTCTTTTGGAAATGACACCAGAAAGAGACTGCTCTTGAACCCCATTAGAGCGGACCATACCAACTTCTTCCCACTAGCCACACCTGCAGCAAAACTTTAGGACCTCGAGTTGTGGATCCATCTCTCTCAGCTCAAGAGAGCCCCTCCAAACTCGTGGAGCTCTATACCTGTAGGAGACTTCAAAGTAAAACTTATCAGGGAGGTTTCTCCTTAGAAGCAGACAACTCCTAAATGTGGACAATTTTCCCAAGATTATGGATCAAGATTTCTCTCCTCTGTCATCATGCAAACTTTGTCCCTTTTCTACTTCTTCCTGTGTTTCAGCTTATAGATGGCAAGATAATGTAATAATTAAGATTTCACAATAAATAACTTCTGCAGAGAACTTCACTGAATGCTGGATATGATATGTTAAACTCAAGTCCTCATATGATCTTAGAGACCCTCAAGTTTACCCTGTAACAAATTTCACTGATATTCTCAGAGCGAATATTTGTTCACATTACAAATCTCATCATTTCTATAAGGTTAGGAATTTAGATTCACATTTTCGGATTCCATGTTTAAATCTAACAGTAAACAAACCTATAGGAGGGTTTTGCAGTTAAATTATGCCAGAAGTTGAATAAGAAAACCAAGGCAAAGATAATTCAACAGCTTGTAGACAAATGTATAACCCTAATTTCTTAATTGTCAGTTGCCTCCCATCATGCAATGATTCAATAATGGAGCCTTGGATAACTATTACTAGTGTTTCCCTACTGGTGATTTCTAACTCACAAGGCATACCACAGGGACCTGTTTTTTGTGCCCCTCCAGCATATATTTTTATCTGTGGAGGATTTAATGACCCTACCAAATGCATGGGCAAGTCCATATCTCGATAAATGAAAAATTAGAGGCCAATGTGGCTTAGAGATTCTAATACTATCACCGTCACTCCATAACCAATTAAAAACTGAACATTGGCCAGGCGCGGTGGCTCACGCCTGTAATCCTAGCACTCTGGGAGGCCGAGGTGGGCGGATCGTTCTGAGCTCAGGAGTTCGAGACCAGCCTGAGCAAGAGCGAGACCCCATCTCTACCAAAAATAGAAAGAAATTAATTGGACAGCTAAAAATATACATAGAAAAAATTAGCCGCGCATGGTGGCGCATGCCTGTAGTCCCAGCTACTCGGGAGGCTGAGACAGTAGGATTGCTCGAGCCCAGGAGTTTGAGGTTGCTGTGAGCTGGGCTGACGCCACGTCACTCGCCCCAAGCAAGAGAGTGAGACTCTGTCTCAAAAAAAAAAAAAAAACTGAACATTGATCAACACCACTTAACTTGCACTATACAATAAAGAGGAATTTGCCAGCAGACATAAATCTCTCTAAATGGGCATCTTTTAGTGAAATGTTCCATCCTTGGATTGGCATAAATGTAAATAAGGTTATGATTAAAAATCAGTCTCAAACATTAGCTGCTATAGCTGACTCTTCTGCAAAGACTATAGTCGCCCCAAAAACTTTTTAAAATTCTCAAGCTAACATTGTTTTAGATAACAGGATTGCTTTGGACTACCTATTGGCTGAATATTGGCATAGGGAGGAGTGTATGTGATAGGTAAGCCCTCTAGCTGCATTTGGATAAATGTGCCAATAGGACAGAAGCTCAGTTACAAGAAATCAACAAATAATCAACTTAGTTAAAATAACTAGATTCCTGTTCTAGCTCTTTTTTCATTTATTCGATTTTAATTGGTTTGGTTCATGAGGGTTCCTACTAAGGAATATCACTATTATCCTCCTGATATTCATCACAGTAGTCTTCCTGTTACACTGTATTTTCTTAAGAGTCTTAAATACTTGTATGCAGCCATCCACTGTGCATCAAATTCTCACTCCAGTTAGAGCAACAAAAACACAAAGAGAACAAAAAGAATCACTTAACCAGATCTAGCAACCTGTAAATTCCATACTAAGACCAAATAAATCCACTATTATGGTGACAGAGAATGGTATCAATACCCAAAGTTTTGGTCAATCTCTCAAGATTGAGAGGCTGACCAAAAGGGGGCGATTGATAAAATTAGCAGGAGGGGAAGGGCCAAGAAGGCAGACTAGAAGCAACCCACACACACATTTTCCAGGAGAGGACCAAAAACTACAAGTAGATGCTCATCTGCAGATGGATCCTCTTGCAGAGAGCATTGTAAATCATCAGAGAACCAAAGGGAGGCACTCAGAGTAAAGGAGACAGGGATGAGGCATTCCATGTGCCAAGATCAAAAGGTACCTGGGAAAGATGCCTACACATGAGGAAGTGATGAAGAAGAAAGCCCCAGAGGCTGAGCACAGTGGCTCACGCCTGTAATCCTAGCACTCTGGGAAGCAGAGGTGGAGGGTCGCTTGAGGTCAGGAGTTCAAGACCAGCCTCAGCAAGAGCAAGACCCCGTTTCTACTAAAATTGGAAAAAATTAGCCGGGCATGGTGGTGTGTGTCTATAGTCCCAGCTACTCAAGAGGCTGAGGCAGGAGGATTGCTTGAGCCCAGGAGTTTGAGGTTGCTGTAAGTTAGGCTGATGCCATGGTATTCTAGCCCGGATGACAGAGTGAGACTCTGTCTCAAAAAATAATAATAAAAAAAAATTTTTTTTTTAAAAAGGAGAGCCTGGGGTCCCACACTCCCCACATGGGGACTGCCACTCGAGCTGAGTGGGAGCCCCCTACCACTGTGGGCCTCTGTACTTACCAGGGAACTGGTTGGTACTGAATAGTAAAGTTGCACGGGATAGCAGGCTCAGCAGGGACCCACTAGCCTCGGTTCCAGGGTTACCACAACTGACACTGCTCTGAGCTCTCAGGTCTGTAGCTCCCGGTCTACACAGGGATCAGCTTCACTGAAACTGCCCCAACAACACCCCTTGTCAGGACAGGGAGGGAGCAGGGAGAGCAGAGCTCTCACACATCTGTAACTGGGCACCAGGCCTTCCCCCGCAAGCTCCCTCGCCAACCAGGGAACTCCGACAAAGCTTGAGATGTCCCATGGTAGCAGCCTCAGCAAGACCTGTGTGAAGAGAAAGCCATAACTATCCAGCAGCCCAGCCCCCATGGCTCCATGCCTTGACCAGCGGAACAAGCCCCCTGCCCCCATGTGCTGCTGCACCAAGACCCACACCCCTGCAGACCCGCACACCAACTAGAAGAACAAGCCTCCCCACCCTACCCACCACATGAAGTTCCATGCCCTTTGGACCCTGTGCTACCAACAGGCCATGTCATCCCACCCTGTGGGCCAAGTAGCAGGTCACACCCCTACAGACCCACATGCCATGCAGTGGGCCGTGCCCCCACAGCCTCGAGCACTGACCAGCAGAAAAAGTCTGCCAGCCCTGCATGCTGGTTGGTGGGTCACACCCCCAGAGCACCACGCCAGGTCACGCCTGGGGTCCATCTTTCTACTAAAAATCCACTAGCCACAAGCCACCTCCTGCCACAAACCACCATTACACCTAGACCTAGATAGAGAGAACACCCATAGCCCTGACACCTGCAGCCACTCACTAGACAGCCTCCCCAAACATCCACTGCCATCAATGTGGCGAGACCCAGGCAAAGCAATCTCCTGCGATGCCCACATCAGTGGAGAGGAAATCACCCAGCCACTACAATGAGGTACCACCTTGCCCCTAACAGAATGACCATTATTAAAAAGTCAAAAAACAATAGATGCTGGCATAGATACATAGAGACAGGAATGCTCATGCACTGTTGGTGGAACTGTAAAGTAGTATAACCGTTATGGAAAATAGTATGGAAGTTCCTCAAAGAAGTAAATATAGACCTACTATTTGATACAGCAATCCCACTTCTGGGTATCTACCCAAAGGAAATGAAGTCCTTCTATCAAAAAAAAGAAAAAAAAAAAGAAAAAAGCCCTGCACTTGAATGTTTATTGCAATTATTCCGCAATTGCAAATATGTGGAATCAACCTAAGTGCCCGTGAATTCATGAGTAAATAAAAAAATGTGTTTATATATATAGACGCACACACACACACACGCACACCCCTACCATGGAGTACTACTACTCAGCCATGAAAAGGAATGAAATAATGTTGTTTGCAGACACTTGGATGGAACTGGAGACCATTATCCTAAGTGAATTATCTCAGCAATGGGAAACCAAACACCATACATTCTCACTAATTAGTGGGAGCTAAATGATAGGTACCCATGGGCACAAAGCAATACAAAGGATATGAGAAACTATAAAAGGTGGAGTGTTGGTGGGTGTGGGGTAAACATTTATCTTTTGGGTACAATGCACAATATTCTGGTGATGGGCATACAAAAAGCCCTGACTTAAGCATTATACAAGGTATCCGTGTAACAAAAACACTGTACACCCTTAATAAAATAACTAAAATTAATATATTTGTAAAAAAATTAGCATGAGGCTGTTATCCTGAGGCTGTTCCCATACTATAAGTGCATACGTAATGAACTGCAACCTAACTTAGTATCTAAACAAACTTAAACCTAACTTAGTAGTAAAATTAACAGCCAAGTTTCAGCCAATCACAGGCAGCCAACTGAGCAGTCCATGCCCAAACAAGGCATATGCCTCATCACACCATGTCCAAAGAAGGCAGATGCCTAGCTGTAGCTAATAGAGGATTTCTATACCTTTCTTCTGTGTTTGGCCTATAAAAAAATCTTGGCTATCCACAACTCCTGGTTGGAGCTCTCTGAACCTCTCCTGGATTTGAGTACTGCCTGATTCCTTAATTGTTTCTTGCTCAAATAAACTCAGCTATATTTAATTTGCTTAAAGTTTTTCTCTTAACAATACCAGATTTGAAGTTGAAGAAGCTGGCAACCCAAAATGCTGACAGACACAGGCCAAGAAAACTCCCAAGAAAAGTTTTCTCTTTCTAGTTAAATATCCAAGAGAAGAGCATCCTAGCAAGATTGAAAAATTGTACACATTAACAGTTCTACTCCAGCCAAACACCACAGAAAAAAAAAACTGTGACCTACCCTCTCCACCCAAGCCAGCAAAAGCTGAGTGAAGAGCCTAGACTTTCATGCTTACGAGGCTACAAGAAATACCCCAACTCCCCCACCAGGGTGGTGTCAGTGGAGGCCAAGTAGGGAGCTGAGATTTTCATTCCCCAGTTAGTAGTAAAGAGGCACTGGGTTGGAGTCAGATGAAGCTTAGTGAGTAGTTAGAGTGTTCACCATTGCCCATGTGTAATGAGGCTACCCCACTGTGGTGTCGATGGAGATCACATGAGAAGCCAGAACTTCCACCTCCACCCAGCAATAATGAAGAGCATTCCCATGTGTCAGTGGAGGCTAACTGGGGAAGCTAGGCTTCTGTTCTTGCTGGGCAGTAATGATACAATCCCCCTCACCCACCATTTTCCCTGCCAGAGAAGTGTCAAAAAAGTCAGGTTTCCATTAAAAATTACTTGTCATACCAGGAAGATCTTAAAACAGAATGAAAGGAGACAATAAATAGATGCCAATACCAAGATGGCAGGAATGTTAGCATTATCTAATAGATTTCTAAATCATCCATGATAAAAAATGCTTAAATGAGCAATTATAAACACATCTGAAAAGTGAAAAACAGGGAGGCTCAGCAAAAAAACAGAAAGTGTCAGTAAGAAAATAGAAGATATAAAGAAGAGCCAAATGAAAACTTTAGAAAAGAAAAAGACAATAATTAAAATTATTAATAAAAGCTCAGTGGATATCAAAGGCAGAATGGGGGAGACAGAAGAAAGAATCAATGAACTGGAAAACAGAACAACAAAAATTACCCAATGTGAGTAACAGAAAGACAATAGGCTAGAAAAAGAATGAACAGAGCCTCAAGAACATATGGGACAATAACAAAAGATATAACTTGTGCCATTGGAGTCACAGAAGGAGAGGGTAGTGTTTAAAAACTTCACAAAGAGCCAGGCGCGGTGGCTCACGCCTGTAATCCTAGCACTCTGGGAGGCTGAGACAGGCGGATAGTTCTGAGCTCAGGAGTTCGAGACCAGCCTGAGCAAGAGCGAGACCCCGTCTCTACCAAAAATAGAAAGAAATTAATTGGACAGCTAAAAATATACATAGAAAAAATTAGCCGGGCATGGTGGCGCATGCCTGTAGTCCCAGCTACTCGGGAGGCTGAGACAGTAGGATCGCTCGAGTCCAGGAGTTTGAGGTTGCTGTGAGCTAGGCTGACGCCACGTCACTCGCCCCAGGCAAGAGAGTGAGACTCTGTCTCAAAAAAAAAAAAAGTTCACAAAGAAACAATGACTCAAAATTTCCCAAATTTGACAAGAGATATAACTATAGATTTAAGAAGCTGAACAAATCCCAAACAGAATAAACCCAAAGAAACTTACATGAAAAAAAATCATATTTAAATTTTTTAAAACTAATGACAAAGAAAAAATATTGAAAGCAGCCAGCAGAAAAGCAACACTGTACCTATAAGGGAAAAAAATTCAAATGGCATCAGATTTTTCATCAGAAACCATGGACACTCAAAGGAAGTGGCACAATATTTTTCAAGTGATAAAAGAAAAACATTATGAACCTAGAATTCCTTACCAGTGAAAATATCCTTCAGGGATAAAAAGGAAATCAAGACATTCTCAGATAAAGGAAAATTAAGAGAATTTATCTCCAGTAGACTTACCCTAAAAGAATGGCTAAAGGAAGTTATCTAAACAGAAAGAAAATGATTTTTTTAAAGGGGATTTTGGAACATCAGGAAAAAAGAAAGACTATAGTAAGCAAAAAGAAACAATAAAGGAAATTTAAAAAAAAGTAAATACAATACACTTCTTTCTTCTGTTGAGCTTTATAAATTATATTTAATGGTTGAATCAAAAACAAAAACACTGAGATGGTTATAAATGTATGTAGAAGAAATATTTAAGATCATTATAAACTGAAGACGGTAAAGGGACGTGAAAGGAGATACAGTTCAAACTGGAAAGAGACTATGGTAAATTATGTATAAATAATATAATACTAAGAGCAACCACTAAAAATACTATTTAAAAATACTCAACAAAACAATGCATAAATTAAAGTCCAATTCTATAAAATGTTTCACTAAACCTACATAAAGGGAAGATGATTCAAAGTTCAAAATAGATAAAGGACTTAGATGTACCAGAAAATGAAAAGTTCATTAATATAGCTTCAGATTCTACATCACAACTGACTTTTAAAAAACTACCACTTGAGCTTTGGAGTGGCATCAAAAAATATTCAAAATTATCTGAAAGACTATTATAATACTCTTGCTTTTTCTAATTACATATCTCTATTTGGATTTACTTTATAAACTTCAACCAACATAACATATATATGCACATATATATAAAACAAATTAAATGCAGAAGCATATGAGAGAATCCAGGTGTCTTCTATTAAGACAAATATTAACAAGGTTTTCAAAATGTAAAACAATGCCAATATCCCCACTGTTTTCTACAAAATACAGAATCTTTCTCAAAAAATGTGATTCTTATTTGCAAGTAATGAGCTTATTATTTTTTTAATGCATTAATAAATATTTTTAGAATTTTTCAGTTTTCATTTCTAATATAGTAAAAAGCAATACATATAAAAAGTGCTATGCTAGTAAATATATAACAACCAGCACTCTAGGAAAAAAAATGTGTATATATACTCATATATTAGTTTATTATGTTTCACTGATATGAAGAATATATAACACAAAATTTACAAATGATAATATGTATGCTTTATATTGTGAATTCCATATAGCTAATTGATTTTCATAGAATTCTTTCATTGACTTTTGCCTAACTCTTGAATCTCTTGCCAAACTATTTTTGCAATTCCACTATGACTTAATAAATAGAATTTCATCCCAATCCACTTTTTTCTCAACATCTTTATTGTCATTAAATCTGATATGTGATCTACTATTAGTTACACCATTTCTCAATCTTGTATAAATTGTGTTCACTAAACTAAAATTTATAGCTTCATTGCTAGACACAAAACACTTAAGTTTAATCTGCTTTATTGTATTTTTCCAATTTTCTTAAGTCTAGACAATCAACAAAAACAATAAATCAATCCCTGATATGAAATATTTGCCAACTGTAAATACTACCACCACAGGTCCATTTTAAGCCACTACATGTTGTCTGTAAGACCTGTGCAATAGCATACCATTATATAATATTTCTGCCATATAAATCTAATGGATGCAAATGACAGCAAAAATATAGACAATAGTAAAATAATTAGGCAGTAATTAGTTTTGAGTATTTATTATATCTTTATTAATAGAATTTATTTGATTGCAAGTTTATAGAATGTAATTTGTGAGCTCATTATTAAACAATCATCTAACAAAATTCTTGAAATTTTAACAAGCAGCTCTTATGAGCCAGTACTAAGTCAGCTCCAGCACAAGACTGTGTAACTCATAAAGCAAAAGCTCTATGGGGTTCTCTCAATAATTTTAAAGAGCCTGAAGTTGTCCTGAGATCCAAAGTTTGAGAACCACTGTTCTAAGAATGATCTGTAAACTGATAGCTGATTAAAGGAAAATAATCAAAACTGGAGTCTGAATGAGAAGAGGTTTGAGAGGAAGAAACGTCCTGAGAAATAAGAAATGAAGCAGCAGCCAGAGAGAGAGAGGGTTTTGTTAGTGAGCAGTAATGGCATGGCCCAATGTTTTCCCTTTCTCCTCTTTTATTCCAACTCATCCCTGCTCGTTGTCCTCTGACCTATGATATTTAGATTCCAGATCTCCTTGCTATATTTCCATGCCAATACCTACACCATTACCACCTATCCTGACCACACCATTACCAGACAGGCACTGATGTCAGATGAAATCTGGAGACCAGGAATGAAGGAAATGAGACAGGGCAAGAAAAGGGAAGGGCAGATGGTAAGATGCTGAATTAACCTCTGTACTTTCAGGCAAGTTTTCAAAGTCCCAGTGGAGGAGGGGAAAGAAAAAGAGAGCTCTATGATGGTTTGACTATTCATTCCCGAGTGTACATTATGAGCACTCATTAAGAGCTGCAAATTTATTACCATATTTGATTAAATGGAGAAGGTTTTATGAAAGACTTGAAAATTTGGGAATTAACTGAAAGAAGTATAGTTTAGCGAATTGCCAAGGTATAAGAAAGAAAATTAGGAAAAATTGCAAAGGTAGCAATATAATAATTGAATCAAAAAGGAAATCTAATATTCTTGATTATTGATACCTGATTTAAATTGATATTATGTAAATATACTGAAATATAATTTAAGCTTTATTAAATATTAAGAAAAACTCTAACTGAATATACTTTTTAAGTTTTCACTTTTATAGCCCAAATTAGTGCTGAGGCTGAGAGTACTGGAAGACAACTGGGGCCTTGAAATTGGCACTTTAAATACAAACTCATTAGCAGATGTAGTATCTTGTGCATTTTTTACTCTAGGCTTTTTGAATTCTCAATAAATGCCTTTCAATAATATTTGCTAATGTTAAAATCAACACCATAAATCTCAGAAACCATATTATCTGACTTGTATACAACATCAATACCTTTTATTTTGCCATGCAATGGATTTCTTTTAGAGCTGCTTATAATTTTTCCTTTAAAAACATAATGTTAAATGCTAAATTTTGCCACAAGGTGGCTCTTCCTGGATTCTAAATCAACTGTATCATGTAAGCAGCTCTGAAAAAAACAATCTCCATAGAGAATATATTATCTCTTAAATGTTCTTTTAAAGTAAATATTATTGAAATAAAACCACTTTACGGAAAGGAGAAAACATCTAAGATAGACATACACATAGATAGACTCATTCAATGATTTGTGGTGTGTGTGTGTGTGTGTGTGTGAGAGAGAGAGAGAGAGAGAGAGAGAGAGAGAGAGAGAGAGAGAGAGAGAAACTGTTATCATAATGTATTTATTTAGAAAATATCCAGGCTCCTGAGTAACTATAATAGAACATGGTACCTAAGGCAGCTACTAAATGGAAGGTACTCTGAATGGGTTCATCCATCACTTACTTAGAAATCCACGATTGCTCCTTCTTCACTTGTACAAAAGCATATCTCCCATTCTATGTCCAGTGGCATGTGAAGTCATTCACTTAAGAAATGACATTACAGAGAAGCCCAAAATACAAAAGATTCATTCATTCAACATGTATATATTGGTCCAGACTATATTCTGGATAGTACAAACAGACAACAAAGCATACTGGTTAAGAACATAGACCTCCCCCTCCTGCCGAGAGCCAGATTGTCTAGGCTTTAATAGTGATGACACTTCTTATTACCTGTATGGTCTTAGGTAAAAACTTAGCTTATTGCACCTAGATTTCTTCACGTGTGAAATGGATATAATAATACAAGGCTGTCAAAGGATTAAATGACTCAATATATGTAAAGGTTACAGAAGAATGCCTGTTATATTTAAGTGCTTTTGAAGCACCTATTATTATTAGGCAGTGTAGTGGATTTAAATTTTGTTGGCAAATTCCTTGACACTCCTCCTATCAAAAGTCTAATTCCCTTTTATTCAGATCTGAGTTGGCCTTAGTGAGGCATTCTTAATAAGTAGAATGCAGTGACTTCCCAGGCTAGCTAGAAAAAGTGATACAACTTCGGTGCGGTCTTCCCTCTCCCACAGGACGCCCACTCTTGGAATTCCAACCCTTGGAATCCAAGTGTTGTGAGGAAAGAAGGGACAGGACAAAAGGAAAGGCCACATGAAGGTGCTTTGGCCCAAAGACCCAGCTAAAGTTCCAGGCAACCGTGAGCATCAGCTGTTAAGGAGCACGTGAGTGAGCTCACAGGTGATCCAAATCCCCAGCCTTCAAACCACCCAGGTGTCGCTGAGGAGAGCAGGACTGAGCTCTGTCTGCCAAGCCCTGATTACATAGTAGATGCAGGAGTGAAATAAATATTGTTATTGTTTTAAATGACTAAGCCTTGTGATGGTTAGTTAAGAATCAATGGATAACCAGGACAGGTACTGTCACCCAAAAATAAAAAGACCAAACTTCTTGTTTCAAAGACTAGTACAGCATAGTACAAAGGGAAGTATTATTCTACTAAGAAAAGGGTTGGACTTTGGATCCTGACACTCCAGAGTCCCAATCTTCTGTGTTTACTGCCAAACACCTCGCTTAGCTTCTGCTTGTTTTTCTGGAAATTCAAGGTCATAATATAGTCATGCATCACTGAATAACAGGGATATCTTCTAAAAAAATGTGTTGTTGGGTGATTTTGACAGTATGCGAACATCACAGAGTGTACTTACACAAGTGTGTATAGACTAGATGGTCTAGCCTGCACCGAGGGTATATGGTATAGTCTATTGCTCCTAGCTACAAACCTGTGCAGCATGTTACTGTACAGAATATTGTAGGCAACTATAACACAATCGTAAGTATTTGTGTATCTAAGTATATCTAAACATAGAAAGAATACGGTACAAATACAGCATTATAATCTTATGTGACCACCATTGTATATGCAGTCCATCACTCACCAAAACATCTCTATGCAGTGCATGACCAAACATCTCTAAGGATCGCTACATATGCTCATAAATCATCTCCCTGCCTTCACTCTTGCCTCCCTCCTATTTACTCTGGACACCAGGAACAGAGTAATCTGTCTGAAATGACAATCTGCTTCTGGGTCCCTCTCCCTGTCTTCCCATTGCCCATTCCCAACAGTTACTTTCTAAGCTCCTCAACCTTGCTTTCAGGGCGCTTTATGACCTGGTCAGTCCTCTTTTACCTCCTCTTCTCCATCCTGAGCCTTCACAGCTCTACACTCTGTGGTATAGACTTTATGAACTTTTTCTATTTCTCTTCTTACATTCCTTTCTGAAATGCAAATGATTCCCAGGACCCCACAGAGTCCAGTCTCTATGTAGTATTCCAGCCACAGGTACACGAGCCTTATCTCTAAAACTCTGAAGGATGGAGTAGAACTTAACTATGGGGTTCTTAAAGAAGTGGCACAGGAGTTTTACAAAGAATTCCACAGAAAGCTACCTAAGCATCTCTTTTACCTAACTCTTCTTCCCCAGAAGGTTTCGCATTCTGATCAGCTCACTCTCGCTCTCTCTCTCTCTCTCTCTCTCTCTCTCTCTCTCTCTCTCCCCCTCCAGTCAGGTAGCTCAAGAGCCAAGTTAATCCACTATAGAAAGGTCTAGGACAGCAAGAGAATCCAGCAGTTTCAGGCTGCTAGAAGTCCTTCATTTTCTCAGAAGGGAAGCACATATGGGACTTCCTGGGTAAGACAGTCTCCTCTCTCTCAGTCTCTCTCTCTCTCTTTCCTAGCCCATTACTAGGTTATGCAAAAGACCTAATAACCATTATTAACTCTACCTTAAAAGTCAAGTGTATACATTCATGTATTCATAATGGTTTGCCCTAATACACTTGATTCTACTGTGCTGTTTCTTATCTCTAGACCTTGGGAAATACTATGCTGCCTGGAACAATCTACAGCCCACCCCTATCTCTATCCACTTCGCCTTCCTAACTCGTACTCATCCTTCAGTTGTGAACTTAGATGCTCTTACCTCCAGGAAGTTTTCACTGCCTGCCCACCCTGAAGCCTGGGTTGGCAAACTTCCTTGGTGTGAAAACACCTACTTTACCCAATTATGATGCTTACTGCACTATATGATTAGTGTCTGTTTGGTCTATCTCCTCCCAACTGTACTGGGAACACCATGAGGGCAACAACTAATTCTGTTTTGGTCAGCACCGTATCTCTTAGTTCATAGTGTGGCAGCCATTAGTATGAAACATATATATGTCTGTGTTGGTGAAAAGAATAAATGAGATAACATACGTAAAGTAACTAGCACCGAACCTGACATGTAATTGCCAACTCCAAGTAAAATTGCCTCTTTCTTCTTTATACTTCTTTATACGCTCTTGAGAGATCCATCGAAGTGTTTAGAATACTTTCATTTAGAATACTTTTTATTGATTTAAATGCCTATCTCTACCTAACTGCTGACTGAACTCAGTAAATATATTTATGTTTTATGTGGCCAGCACCTGGAATTATTCTTCGCATATACGAGGTACTCAAGAAATGTGGGGTGACTGAATGAATGGGAAACAAACATGGAAACAATTTCAATACATTGTGATAAAGGCCAAAATCTACACAAAAGACAAACAGGAACACAGAAGAAAAAATGCCAAGTAACCTTGGAAAACTTATGAAAAACCATATGAAGGATTTAAAGTGTGAGCTTAATGAATGGAGATTTTCACAGGAGAGGCAAGAAACAGCATGAACCAAGGAAACAAAGCATTTCACATTTATGACAAGTGATTCATTCAGCACCTGGACAAGAGGGAGAGAAACAGAAAATAAGGGATGATGAAGCTAGAGTCATAGGCAGGGGCCACATCATAAAGGTCCTTGGGTGCCAACTGCCAGGCTAAAGGATTTTACATTTTATTAACATCTCATAAGTGACTGAAATAATAAAGGATTTTGAGAAGGTGGATTATAATGCATAAATGTAGATTTGTGTTCCTGAATGCTCACTCTAGTAGCAAAGTAGAGAATGGATGTCCAATATCAAGGATACCAATCTGGAGCTGACTGTATTAGTCCAAAGCAATATATGTAAATCCCTTAGGTATGTATTTGCCATGATGATGGAAGAGAAAAGTTTCAGAAGATACTTCGAAAAACAATTCATGGGGTTTGCTTCTGACAAGGGGTGAGGAATGGAGGAGGGGAAATCTAAGACAAATCCCAAGTTTTTGGCTTTGAGTGACCAGTAGGTTGCAATATCATCACAAACCAAAATAGAAAGGGGGAGGAATAGCTACGTAGAGCAGAGACAGGCACTGAAGAAATGATGACTTTAAAGTGCTGATTCAGAAAGAAACATTCAACTAGCTTTTGTAAATAAGCCTAAGTGGTGTACTCCTTCCTTTTCTGTTCCACAGAATGTATCTCTTCATTTCTAGGAAAGCAAAAACTGGAGGTGAAGGTCAACATTACCATTTCTCCAGCCAGACTGTGGTCAGAGGGCAGATGCTCCTCATTGCTAAGCAGCCACAATGAAGTCAGTGCTTCTACCAATGGGTCACTACAGGGAGGTACCCTTCCTCAGCCTGTTCAAGACACCACCTAACATGGCTTTCCACAAATGAATACAGATCCCAGTGAAAGTATAATATAAGAGGATCTTTACTGAGAAAGAATTCTTCAAAGCTATCCCAAACTTTCTCTAGAAGGGATACAATGCAAGTTCTTCTGCCTTTTACCTAGGGTTTGCATATATCCTCATTATTGATCACCTCTCTAGGTCATTAACCTCTCCTTAGACAGAACATTATTGGTTGTTTTTCAGTATCCATGCTCTATTCTCCCTTCCTAATGGTTTTCTGGTTTTAATTCAGATATCCATCTCCATGTCCCATGCAACCCATATATTTTATATAAAGCTGATTCAAAGTTCCCAACTTCAAGGTTAAACCCTGGTTGACTTAAAACAATAAACATATTCTATTCCCCTGACCACAGTCACTGGTGTGTTGTTGGGCATGTGACTTAAACAGTTAAATCAGGATAAATCTCAGGACTCTTGGTTGGAATATTCAGACAAAAGTTCATTCTCCCACTAGACCAATCAGGGAAACACATATAGCTGAATACTACTAGCAGCCCTCCTACATTCATGAGACTAATTAGCCTAACACCACAGAAAGCAAAACAGAACCACTAAATCTTACAATCTCCCAATCCTAAAATCTGTCCTACTCCTGGATTTTCAAGTAATTGAGCCAATAAATTTTCTTATTAATGTTTCAGCAAGTTTGAGCCATAGTTTCTATTACTTATGCCCCCAAAGCATACTATCTAATTCAGAACCTGGTATTAAAATGTGAAATGGCCTGAGAGAAGCAGGGTATAGGGCAATATCCCAGGCTGAGTAGTTGGCCATCCTGATTATGAGGTCGGAAAAAAAAATGTTGGTTAAACTGTTAACTACTGTAATGGGAAAGAAATAGCCTCTCTTCACAAACACTGCATTTCCCAAAAGAGAACACTATCCCCTCTCTTAAGGCCTTCTCTAATAGTGCGTGAGTGACGGTGAGTGGGCCAATTTTCTGAACTGGTACTCCTCAGTAAAAATTTTGGAGAAGATTACTAGCTCCAACAGCTCGTGCACTGTATCCTGAGGACATAACTTTTTTCCTCTGCTCCGGGTTTTAGCTTCCATTTCAGGAAAAAATAGAAATCTCATTTGTTACCTAGTTGCATAGTTTTAACTCTGTGTATACCTATATCTACACCCATAGCCATACCTCTACATATATCCATATCCACACACATGTGTATGCCCATATCTATATATGTTTACATATACATATCTATGCATATGGCTATGTAAGTGTATACATCCAGCTACACACATAATAGAGTCTTGCATCACTGAACAATGGGGATACGCTCCGAGAAATGTGTCATTCGACGATTTCATCATTGTGCAAACATCATGGAGTATACTGACACAAACCTAGATGGTATAGCCTACTACACACCTAGGCTATGCAGTATAGTGTATTATTCCTAGGCTACAAACCTGTACATGTTACTGTACTGAATTCTAAAGGCAACTGTAACACATTGGTAAGTATTTGTGCATTTAAAGGTATCTGAACATAAAAAGGTAATGTGTTGCATTATGACAGCTACAACATCACTAAGCAATAGAAGTTTTTCAGCTCCATTATAATCTTATGGGACAATGGTCACATATGCAGTCCATCATTAACCGAAGCATTGTTATACAGCACGTGACTGTATTATATTGCTGTAACATTAGAATTATTATAACAATTAAATAGGCTAATATATGTAGATGCTCAATAAATAATTGTTGAGTGAATAAAACATTCCTGCAACATTTTAAGTTCTTAATAAAGGCTATGGATTATTATTTGTATTTACTGTAGTATAAGTAGTAACAACAGAAAATCCTAACTTAAGCTTGCTTATAAATAGGAAATTTATTATCTCAGGTAATTTCAAGTCCAGCAGCAGAATGGATTCTAGGTACGGTAAATTAAAGGCTCAATGATATCATCCAGATGCTCTACCCTCTTCACTGCTATCCTCACACTGGCTTCATTCCAAAGTGATTCCCTTGTCATTGCAAGATGGCTGTCCATGTCAGTCAGGACCCTCTGGTTCCTTGTTCCTATGCCATTGAAGAGAAAAAGAGAATATTTCCCCCCAAGCATAAGAAATAAGCCTTCCTTCTCCTTGACCTTTCTTTTGGCCCCTTCTTCACATGCCTGTGTATTAATAGCAAGCAGCCCAAAGTTGCTCTGTCCAACTTAAGAAGAAAGATATTTTTTAGAGTATATTGACTAGCTCACAGAAATTCCAGAACACTTGGGGACAATGCAGCCAGGAACAAAACTTAAAACCAAACCACAAAACTAGTCTTGTGAGGATGCTGCTACTACTAAGCATTAGACTCTTTACCTCAGACAGCAACATGGGAGGCATGGGAAACAGTTCATCTGATTAGCAATGCCTAGGGCATGTATATATACATTAGTTTCAAGGGAGGCTGAGAAACCAAGCGTGTGGCAATTTGGCACTATAAAAAGTGGGAAATGGGCTCTGACTTCTTACCAAGATTCATAAGACAGGAATTCCCTAGACTTGTTACAGGAGTTTCTGCTAACTCAGCCACCCTCGTGGTAGGGAGCCCCCAGAGGAAAAGAGACTATGAACAAAACCGAAAGGGCTGACTCACCAAACTCTGTAACATTCCAGAATTCAAGCAAAACTGAAAGAAGCTTCTCCATTTCAATTGGCAGAGGCCTGCGGCACTGTGAGTCTCTGGTTCAATGGAGGCAGGTAGTATTACTGGAAGATCTCCAGCTTGCGTCCATGGTGTCACAGTTTAACTCAAGAGACTGCATGACTAATCTCTGTTAGGGCAAAGGCTAGTGTACAGCTGTCAAAGCAAGCAGTGACTCAGCCAGCAGCAAAGGCAGTGACAGCAGCTCATCCAGCAATAGAGACAGGGAGCAACAACCAGAACAGATTCCCGGGGGCACTGAATATACCCCTTGGGGACACCAAGAATACTTAGAAAAGAGAAAAATTTACAACAGACTGGAATTCCTAAACAAGTAAGTTAGAGTTTGAAATGAGCAGGAATTGAATATTAATGTTAAAAACCCAATGTTTCAGAGATATATGGATCACATGTGTGATTAGAGAAACATCTGGAATCTTATTTCCTGGAATTGGAGCTTTTAGAAGGAAAAGGGAGCATTTTTGGTAACTAGTTTCCTTTTTTCTCCTGTGGAACATGTGAGGCAGCTTTGCTGGAATGCTCAGCCACAAGATTTTTGCAAGGTTGTTTTCTTCTAAATATTAAAATCTCAGCCATCAAGACACATTCTCAGACACACTTTACTTGGTGCCCCAATCTACAATTACTTCACTTTCCTCAGCTCCAGCCGCTCTTATCATATTACTCTATTTTATTGTCTTCAAAGAATATAAATCTGGCTAAATTCTTAAAACTTATTTCTTTTGTTTATTAACCATCCCTACATAAACATTCACCAGGAGAAGAGCGACCTTACATATCTTGTTACTGGTAAATTCCTATAGGCTTAGAACAATAACTGGCACATATCGTAGGCGCTCAGTAAATATTTGTTGAGTGAGTATTAAGATCTGGCTCCTCACAGAGCTAAGGCCATTTGATACAATCATATAAAAATTCAAATTTTATGTCTTCAGGCTTTTATTTCAATTCAAATAACATTGTTTCTCATTATTAAGCAACTTCCATATAATACTCTTTATACCTTTCTGCCTGGGATACTCCTTTACCCAACTACACCCCTTATCTCCTTTCCAGAAACACACTTAACTTAGTTACTCCTTCCCGATCTATCCAGTTTATCCAGTCTTTCAACATGGAAAATGAAACCAATGAGACATCAGAACTAATACCAGAGAGTAACTCAGAATAATAATAGAAAAGCTAGAGACAGAACACGCACAGGATAACATGTTTATCAAGATAAATATTTTCAGGAGCCAAAGCTAGGATGCATAAACTATGCTAGAACTAGCTAATGGTCAAAGTGAAGGAAAAAAAGTGAAATCATTTGAGCTAGATACTATGCGTATTAAATGGCATGAAGAACCAGGAGTTCCTGGAACTGAGTCCGACGCCTCGGTTTTCAACCAATGTCTTGCCGAGAATGCCTCTTTGAAGGCCCAGTCTCCACCTACTACAGTGATGGAGAGTGTATGGTGGAGTGGGAATCTGAGCATAGGTTTTGGAGACAAATAGAACTGGGCTTGAGTCTCAACTGTGCCACAGAAGACAACATTTCAGAATAACTCCCTCATAAAAAAAAAAAAGCTAATCGACCTCTAAGCAAATCAACCTGTGAAATATCAACTATAATAATAGCACTATCTCATGGGATTATTGTAAGGATTAAATAAATTAATGCAATGTGTTAACTAATTTTATTATGGTAATCATTTCACAATCTACACAGATATCAAATCACGTTGTACACCTTAAATTTATACAATTTTGTCAGTTGTATCTCAATAAAGCTAGAAAAAAATAAGTAAATAAAAATCAGTAGAAAAAAAATTCACAGAGAAATATGGGTCAAAAAGTGAATTAATTAATGGATATAAAGTCAACGACACAGTTCCCTGCTCAATTAATTGCTATTCATGCAACAAATATCAATATACATTATTATTGTTTACATCTTTTTAAAGCAACTCAGCTGCTTAGTTCACTCAGGAGATAATGATAATAGCTATTGTTCCTTTCACCACTGTATTAAGCACTTACAAGAAGGATAATTTTTATTTTTCACAATAACCACATGAAGAACTACCAATCCCCCATACTGAAAATACAAAAAGCTAGACTAACCCAAACAAAAGACTCAGAGGTAACCCAGATGTTTAAGTCCTCCCTGAAGAGGTCTCACAAGCTCCCTTAGATAGGAATCCTGGTGTTGACCACAGATTGGAGACTTGCTGCCCTTCGAAGTCTCTGTTTTCTACCTGGAAACTTTTTCTTTTTTTGGAAGGGTCTCTTACAACCTGGGATGTTGAAACTCCTGGCACTGGAAACTCAGAGCAGACTAAATTCTCCACACATATGCCAGGAGTTAAGTAAATCTCAAACTTACTTAAGATAAAGATGTAAATGTACAATAATGTCCGATTTGTTAGTCTGCTTAGTTTCAGAAGTTTCGCTTAATTGGACTTAATTCCAACTGAGGGAAGCAGGAAGATATAATATTACTGATGAGATTTGATTTGAAGTGGACTTGAGGGATAAGCAGGACCTTATCTCTCTCTTTCCAGCTACACCCTAACACACTCCCTTCATTTCAACCAGGTTGGTCTCCTAACTGTCCCACAGTATCCCATATTCTGCTATGTCCTCTCTCAAGTCTTTCACTTTGCTTGGTGTGCCCTGCCTTACTCCTTTACTTATTCAATTTTTACTGATCCTTGAAGGCCCCGTGCAGTACCTTCCTCGTACGTAAATTCCTTAAAGATGTCTCAGGTATCAAATGCTAATTGAGAACACACCAGAGGCTAGACATATTAGAAAGTTGAAAGACACATAGGACACAACAGAGTGAAGTGCTCAGGAAATGGTGTCTTATTGTGTGTAGTGAGAAATTTACTAGTTTGAGAGACAAGGATTAATTGGCTCTGTGACTTCAAGAAGATCATCAAGCCTCTGTTTTCCTCAAGATTCTTAGCTATAAAATGGATGCTTTTCCTCATGATCATTATGCTTCTTTTCAGTTCTAAGATTCTGACTCTAATTTTGAAGAAGAATTTGATCTGTTATGTTTCCAGTAGGATTTCCATACATGCTTTCCTTACACTATGTGATGAGTGGAAAATCACTACTCAGTGGTAGCAGTATTGAAGAATGTCATCTCTATGCCATTATAAATATCATATAATTCCTATCCTGGGTTTAGAAAATTGCACAGGTCACAGGTTCATTGAGATAAAGTCAGGTGTCATGTTGCCCTATTACTACTTTGGTCACCTCCCATTACTCTAAGAATAGATCATTTGCAGTTCTTTCTCTAGACTCACAACTTCATGGCAGTGAGAAAACAGAGAGCAAGAGGAGTACAGATACTGAATATTAAGATTAAGCAAAACTCCTATGGAAAAAAATATACATGAATTAGGGAATCTATGAAATTAAACCAAAATACAGATAGTCCCCAGGTTATGGACAGCCTGACTTACAGCATTCCATACTTACAAATGGGCTCCCAAGTCTTCCCATAAGTATAATTTATAATTAAATAATTAACTTAATTCAGAAACTAGTTTCTTCCATAAATGTAAACAAACCCACAACACGTAAGTGGTTCACTGGTATAGCATCTTTACACTAGTGGCTAGTCTCATAGATAGAGAAGCAGCTGATAGAAACACAAGAACATGAAGAATCAGAAGATCCAGAACCAAGAAAGTTTATGACAAAAGAATTAGCTGAAGCCTTTCGTATCATTGAAGCAGGATTTGCTAAGCTTGAGGAGCAAGATCCTAACACTGAGCAGTTTGCAAAAGTTTACCATGCACTTAGGGAGAACATCAGCTGCTACAAGGCCATTTATGATGAAAAAAAGAAAATGACTGTGCAAACAACCCTCGATACCTATTTCAAGAAACAGACCTTAGTGGGAAGCTCCCCTCCTCCTGGAACAGAATCAAATCCTGATTCCCCAGTGTCTGCTCTGTCCTTTCCAGCATCATCTCCATCATCAACTTCCAATCAATGTTAGCCGACTTCTTGCCTCAAAAATGCCCCTTCAAGTAAGCAAGATATTGATGCAAAATTAGTTGTGTTAACCTTTAATATTTTTTTCGAAATTTCTCCAATCTTCTATCTAAACTTTTCATAGGAGTCTCTTTTTGTGTTCTGTTTGTTTGAAGTAAAAGAAATAGCACACTATTCTGCAACTTATTATTACAGTACAGGGGTATTATTATTATTATGATATTACACTGTATTATTATTACCACATATGAGCCACTATAGTAGTATTATTATTATAATTATTATTACCGTATATGCGCTGTTCATCAGGGATCTGAGTTACATATAAATTCAACCAAAAGTTGTTCTCAGGAACATGTCTTCTCCGTAACCTGGGGACTGCTGATAATTAATGAGGGAGTTATTTTTATATTATTTTAGTTATAAATTATTGAGGAGTTGTTTTTTATGTTAGAAACAGACAACAGATTATGAAATACCATACTTTAAGATCTTAGATTATGAATTGTTGACAGCTATTTGCAAAACCTAAGAAGGCATTTTATCAGCATTTACTATTCATTTTCAGCTCACCTCATTCCAATTTGCTGCATTAGTTGTATTTTTTGGTTTTAAGTAAAAGAACCAACTCTGGATAGATTTATTCAGAAAGCTAATCTATTGAAAGAACACTAGGTTATCTCCTGGTGTCCAAGGAAAAGTCTAACAGGAGAAGGGACCAGATCAATTCCAGGGACCTTAGCAGTGGGACTTCATGGACTTTAGCTTCCTTTACTTTTACTCTAGTTCCTATGACTTTCAGCCTGTGTCTTTCCCCTCACCCCAAATTTTAGGAAAGAGCATCTGTTGGACACAACTTGGGTCAAACATCCTTCTCAGGCACAGCACAATCAACTATGACAAAAAACCTTTGTTAAAAGAGTGATCTATTACAAACATGGTCACTGGGGGTCCAGCCTTGTAGAAGAGACCAATTTTCAAGAAGGGGTAAATGTTTGGATCTAGGAAGCCACCTCAAGAAATGCCTGTCCTTTCCACATGCTTTTTTCTACTGTAGTTTTTACCTTCTCCCACTCCCCTATTATCAATATAATTTATCATTGTATAAAATTATATCTTGCCTTTCTAGGAGTATATATTCATATAAAATTAAAATAATGAAAGAGGCAGAATAAACAATCTTCTATTATTCTACAAATTCAAATGTAAACAATTCAGTTTGATCATAGGCATTGTATAGAGGTACTAAGGAGCTGAACTAAAATATTACATAAATAGAGACAAGCTATCAGATATGGTCTGTGATAATGTAATAACTTTTACTTTGATCAACCACAGGATACACTTTCTTGATTACTAAAGATGTCCACTTCATTTCTTGAAAATAAAATCTAGACATTTATCAATACCAGATATTCCAGAAGATAAAGAGAACACGCAGTATGTATGTTATGCTCCCTTCAGTAATCTGTGAAGGACGTTCTTTTGCACAATTTCAAGGACCTAGATCTTTATCCTAACTATGGTATCTATACACCCTTACTTCTTGAAAGTTTAATTTTTCCTTTGCTTCCTAGATACAGGACTATCAGGTTTTCCTCATCACAGGTCTCTTTTGCTACCACCTGCTCCCCTGTCCACAAATGAGGGACATATTCCAAAGCTCCTTTTTATCTTTGCTTTTCTTTCTTACTCCTATTTACTTACAGAATTCAAGGATACAATTGCCACCTCAAGGCCAAAACTGCCAAGTCTATCCTGAAAACTACTTATGTTTTAGTCCACTGTTTCTGTATGATGCTATTCTTCTGTTTCATTCACAATGAAAGAGCAACATCTCTCAAACCAAAACCGTTATTATGCCACAAACCAGATTATCCTCCTACATTCATTCTGAGATCACCACTATCAGTTCTTCCCAGTCTTGGGACTGCTCCAAAGCCTTAGAAATCATGGAATGATTTTTAAATCAAATCGCACAACTCTAATGATGAGCAGGACTGCAGACTGATCTGAATCTTGGAATTTGACTATCAAAGAACGGCTTTCCTGATAACTTTATCTGTCTTCAGATGTGCAAGTCTAACAAGCCCAATAGTCATTTGAGATAAAATTGCTCCCCAGATAGTAAAAAACACTAAAGAATTTCAGGTGTTTTCTACCAATGAAAACTTCTGAATTATGTAGGACGGATCTGCTACAGTGTCGTGATCTATGTTCCTACTCTTCGAATCGATTGTCATCCTTTAAAGCACTGCTAATTCTGGAAAACAATCTATAACCAATTAAAATCAGACCAAACTACAAGTCCCATGACGAAAAGCAGGAGCCCAGAACAATGTTGGCCGTAGTTCCTCCTGGGAATTGTAGTCTTCTTATTACCTGTAAGGTAAACTAGGTATCGTAGCTTCCGTTTCGCAAAAGTTCTCTTGGAAAAATAAAGTTAGTGCAGGTAACGTCGGTTTCCAGTCATAGGACTAGATTTAAACTCTCCACCAGAGAGCCAGGGCGGGACAACTCCAGGGCGCGCCTCCGGGGCCCGGCGCCCTCAACGTGATGTCACTTCCGGGAGAAGCGACTCAGGGTCGCCCCTCCTTCCTCCGCCCGGGGAGCCTGGGCCCGACGGCCAGGCAGAGGCGGGGAGTAGCTGCTTTAGAGGCGGAGGGTCATGTGGAGGCGTCTCGGTGCTGTGAGAGGAGGCGAAAAGCTGCAGTTAAGGAGAGTCCGGTTTCACGGTCACCGGGAAGCGCGCTCGAACGGGATCGCAGAGTGGGCTGAGGTAGGGACAGGGTGGCGGGCGCTGTCCCGGGCTCTCGCGCGGGTGACACCTGCACCCTCCGTGGCTGGCAGGCGGCTAGAGTCTCCAGGGCAGGGTAGAGGAGCGCCTCTGGAGTCTCTCCCACCGCTGGCCAGAGGCAGGCCCCCGCCGACCTCGCCGTGTGTCTGGGAGGCGCTGGCCGCTCACCCGGCGGTGGAGGCGGTAGGGTCTCTGGGCCCCAGGGAGCCCCGGGAGCGGTAAGTCTCACCGCCCAAAGTGCCAGAGACCCTTGGCTGAACCCGACCTTACCTTCCTAGAGTCGAGCTGCGCCTCGGATTTTCCACTTGACTCTCGCCACCCACTTCTCTCTCCCACCGGGTTGTTTAGAGTCGGGCCACCTCACCTGCTCGAGGTTTTCCAGGGTGAGACTGAGATGATTGTCCTGGGAGCATCTCCACGCACGGGCAACAGTGAAGACGCTCCTAATGAGCACAGCACATTTTCTTAACGCTTGAGTAGCGCTCACTGCTTTGGACTTCAGTGGTTATATTGATATGCGACCTCCCCAGAGCCCGGAGGCCTCAGATAGTGGAGTGGCAAAGGACAGGTAGATCACACAGGCCTTGAGAAGGTTGAGATTTCAGACTAATTTACTTCTTTTTTTGGAGGCCATCAGGCGGAACCGAGCAGCGGTGAATCAGCAGCTCAAATTTCTTGAATCTTTGATAATGGGGAGGTTGCCCAGAGCCACGTGCTGAGTTAAAAATCATTTTTTAGCATCTTTCCAAGTCCAGATGACTGGTTTCTTACCTTTCTCACCAGTAGCGTGCCGTGAATGAAGTTGAACAGGCAGACCTGTTGTTATGTGTAGTCTTGTCATTTTCTTGGTCTGTAGTTACTACAGTTTCTTATGTTTAAACCATTTTCTCTTTGTATTATTATGATATTATTCTGATACAAGATATACTAGTCTTTTGGTAACAGATTATTGAATATGAGTTATAAAGATTTGTTAAGTACCCTCAGTTTATTGCAAAGCAGAATTAGTGATGAGCTGGAAACTGAAGAACAGTTCAATTTTAATCATTTAATCTTGTTGGGTATAAGTTTAATGTTCATTCAGTTTTATTGGATTTACTTAATCAAGTTTATTTTAAAAATACTTTTGATCCTGGAATCCTGGGTTCTATAAAATGTAACTTTAGGGGCAGTCGATATTTCCTATATAGCAACTAAGCTTCTGGTTTACTGTTATTACTCTGTGTAAGCCTTGAGAGTTTCACTAATAAAATCAAAAGGTGATGAGAATAATTTTCCTCCCTTTCTTTTCTCCCATTTCTCCTTCCCTCCTGTACTATATATAGTACTTCAGGATGATAAGCATGGAGGGTCTTCACCACTCTCTCTTACCAACTCTTTTATAAAATAGTCAAAAACAGTTAAAATGAACTTTACACAAATCCTTCACAAGGAAATAAAGTAGTGGGGGAGGCAGGAAACATGTTAAATGAGGGTCAAGAAAAGGTGTGAAACATTTTTGTTGTCTTTACCTTGCCAATGGAAGTTCTTAGAGATAATTGGGATTAAAGGAAAGAGTTTGAGGTGTGTTTTCATTCCAGATAAAATAATAGGAGTGTCATAAAATTAAAAAGAACATTTTATTTTCTTTTGGATCCTGCTCCAGATTAAAGACTAATCTTTAATATGTCCTTCTCATTTTTAGATAGTGAATTCCTAAGAAGAAAATAATGGATTGCGTATTAGTTGTTCTCTAAGTATTTGGACTCAACCGTGTTAAGGTTTGTTGGAAAGACCAAAAGAAGATGGCAACTCCTTATGTCCCAGTTCCTATGCCCATAGGAAACTCTGCTTCCAGTTTTACAACCAACAGAAATCAAAGAAGTTCTTCTTTTGGCAGTATCTCAACAAGCTCAAACTCTTCTAAAGGCCAGTTAGAAGACTCGAATATGGGTAATTGTAAACAGACAAGTGTTCCTGATCAAATGGATAGTACTTCATCTGTCTGTAGCAGCCCCCTCATTAGGACTAAATTTACAGGTGCAGATTCTTCCATTGAGTATTCTACTAGACCAAGAGAAACTGAGGAACAAAATCCAGAAATGGTGAATTGGGAAGATAGACCATCTACACCTACTATACTGGGTTATGAGGTGATGGAGGAAAGAGCTAAATTTACTGTAAGTATGGACTTCTGGTATGTAATAGTAGAAAGTGAAAGATTGGCTAACCTGTGTGTTTAGACCAGTGTTAAATTGATTAATGTAAGCCTGTGCTTGTAATTTCTTGAACATAAAATTCTAATGGTTTTTATACCACTAAATTCTGTCGTGCTATAGTAAACTTTTGTTTTTGCCTTAGTGAATTTTCACAAACCAGACACACCTACGTAACTGAAACTAGCACATATATCAAGAAACAGAACATTACTAATATCCTGAAAGCACCCTATGCTCTCTGCCAGTCAGGACCCACTCACCCACCACTTTTCTCATAAACCAGATTAATTTTGTCTGTTTTAGTACTTTATATAAATGGAATTAATGGAATATATACTCTTTTGGGTTTGGCTTCTTTTCTTTAGCATTATGTTTGTAAGATGCAGTCTTAGTCTTGCATAAATTGTAGGTAGCTCATTTTTATTACCGATAATATTCCTTAATGTGAATATACAACAATGTATCCATCCTTCTGTTAAAGAGCATTTGGATAATTTCCATTTGGGGGTTCCTACAAATACTGCTGCTTTCAATGTTTTAGTACTTGCCACTTGGTAGACACATGGATACATTTCTGTTTGATTTCTACCTAAGAGTAAAATTGCTAGATCGTATGTCTGTCTTTAGAAGATATTGATGAACAGTGTTGCAGAGTGGTTGTACCAATTTTCATTCCTATAAGCAGTATATGAGAGTTCCATTTGGTCCTTACCTTCCCAACGTGGTGTTTTAACATCTGTTTTGTTTTAGCTGTTCTAGTGGGTATAGAGTAATAGTTCACTGTGGGTTTAATTTTAATTTTCTTAAAGACAAAGTGATTTTTTTTTATTTTTTGGTCATTTGGATATTATGAAATGTCTATTCAAGGTTTTTGTCCATTTTTCTTTTGAGAAGTCAGCTCCACTTGGATTTGTAGTTTTCTGTGCATTCTGAACTTAAGTCCTTTTCCAGCTAACATGTTTTGTGACTATCCTCTCACTCTGTGGTTTGCCTTTTCACTTCCTTAGTAATAGACTTGATAAACAAAAGTACTTAATTTTAATATAGTCCAATTTCTTTTTTCTTTTGTGGCTTGCACTTTTTGAAATCTTTGCCTACTCCAAGGTTACGGAGATACTGTCCTATGTTTTCT